>JAUMHP010000084.1:7561161-7586077 GCA_032361065.1 Enteromius trimaculatus
ATAGATAGATAGATAGATAGATAGATAGATAGATAGATAGATAGATAGATAGATAGATAGATAGACAGGCAGACAAGTAGACAGAGAGATATATATGATAGAGTGTATTGACTGGACTTGGATGAGTACACTAGACTTTAGTCTGGACAAACTGTATGATGATATGACCATATGACCATGACTGTGGGTGGGATTCTAGTGCAGATGTTGTCTGTAACTAGGTCTCCACCCAGCAACAGGATAAATCATGCACACCCTGGACTATCATCAAGAAAATCAGCCAGCTGATCTGGGGAGCGATTTAATGGCACGGTGCGCAGCTTGACACTGCAGGGTTCATCAAGTCCATTTCTGAAAAGGATAAAACCCTCAAATCCAAAAAAGAAATCCAGACCGTGCGGACAACTCCCCTTTTGTCACGAAGCAGACGTGTAATCAGTTTTTTTTGGCGTATGTTAAATAAAGTCATAAAGTGGTACTAATGTTTTAATTTAGCACCATGTGTCTGCTGTGTGATGCTCATCCCTGTCTGCGCTGCGTCCCGCTGACCCTCATCTTCAGAGACCAACAGTTGCTATATGGCTGGACTGGAGAGACCAAATAAAATGGAAGAGATGGAAGAAGAGACAGAAAAAATTAGGGGAAGGAGGGGTGGGACATGGGGCAGGTGGCAGAAGCAAAGACGTCGACAAGAAAAAAGGATGATATTGCTCACAACTGAACTGCTAGTGACACGTTCCCCTTTAAAAATCGAAACTGAGGTAAAAGAGTGAGAGCGAAATGAAAGATCGGTCAGAACCAGTTCATATAAAACAGTCCTGGACTCAACAAGTTAGCGATTACTGATTAGCCAGTTCAGTCCCGCGGGGAGGCTTGTCTGTCCTTGGCTTGGGAAAACAACATGAAAGGAAGCCGGCTGTTTTGTGCGGGCGACTTGAAAGTGCAGTGGCTATCAGAGACATTAGCCTTATCAATGGCCGGTGCTTTAGAGCTGAGCTATATGAAGCAACAAGGGCATGTCTCCAGCGAGGAGATAACTAACACATACCTCCGGCCCTATTTGCATGCACCCGGGTAACAGGAGGGAAAGGACAAGAAGGGACGGGGCGGGGAGGGAGGTGGTTTTAAATAATTATTTAATGAGAATTTGAATTAAAAAAAGAAAAAAAAAAAACTGGCCAGAACTAGGCACCGGTGCCAGACGCACCCCAAATGCCCATTTTGGTGGCATGGCCAGCGAGGTTGGCACGCGACTGGCACGGCTAAGGCTTCCAGATCCATAACATCTGCTGGGCCAAGCTGTCCTTGAGTGGGACGGATAAAGAGAATTGCAACTTTTGAGGTCAATAAGTGCGAACTAAACTTGGGTGAGGTTGGCTTTTAAAATGAGAGCTTGACAACTAGGCTTTATTGGCGAGAGAATTCAATGTTCTATTTATGACAGTCACTTTTAAAGAAAAAAAATATATATACAGTATATATATATATATTGTTTTAATGGCTGTTAAAAAGTATATTATGCAAGTTGAATTTACAAAAAAATAAAATAGAAAATAATGCTCAGAAAAGTCCTTGGGTCAGGAGTCAATATCTCACGACTGGTTCCTACATATTTTATGAGCTGGCTAATTCGTATGACCTCACTTGTGGGATTTTGCATGATTTCTGTGAGAGGTAAGTTTAGAGGCGGGTTTAGGACTGGTCTTTCATACAAATTCTTACAAATTTTGCCATCTTGAAAAATGTTTTTTATTTATTATTTTATTATTTAATATAAATCGTACAAATTAGTACAAGTGAGGTCGTAAGAATTAACCACCTTGTAAAATATGCACAAATTGCTGTGAGATCAGGCTGGTATTACACTGGTTGTGTTGAATATATTTGATTCACTAAAAAGAGCCTAATATTTAGAGTTAATCATTCTTGAAATGGACTACTCGTTTCTGATTCATCAAAAAGGACCCAATCATTAGAGCCATTTGTTTTGGAAATGGACCACGCTTGTTTAACTGTGCGTTTCTGATTCACTAAAAAGATTTGAATAATTAGGGTCATTTGTACTGCAATTGGACAATTCTGGTTGCACTGTAAGTTTCTGATTCACTGAATAGTGCCAAATCATTAGAGCCGAACTTTTCTACCCACTTGCAAAACTGCCAGTCGTGTGTGGATTTCTACTGAATTGACTGGATTGATAAGTAATCAGAAGACAAGAAGCTAAAAAAGACACAAAAGAACTAATAAAATGCTTTAAAATTGGTCTTTCTTTGCTCTATATTCCAAGTCTTACAATGTTTTTTAATATTGAGGAACAGACTATAATTTAAGGTAAAATTTAAAATCTCCCCACTTAGACTGGTTTTGTTTTACATATATTCAATTGCCCAGAAAATAGCAACGAGCACAGTAAGTAAAGTAAGTCATATGGGTTTGGAATGATATGAAGGTGAGTAAATAACGTTATTTTTGATTTTTGAGGGAACTGTCACTTGTCACTGTCACAGAAGTAAGGTACTGTATCAGAGAAGCCTGGTTACCTGAACTCACCTGTGCACATCGACTCACAAGAAGCTTTCATAAAATATTAGGCTGACTCCCAGTGGATGTTTGCAGTTTGTACAAACATCTAGGCCAAAGTTCATCCTCCCTTGTCCTACTCTTGGCTCTTTCGTACTTTTCCACCGTCTCGGCTGAAAGTCTGACGCACCTTCTGAAGGACAAAGGTTTCCCACAAGAAATATACACTGGGTCTTACGCCGTCGTCCTGTCTTTCATTGTGCCTGGTTACATAATGCTAAACCAATCAATCTAAGCACTGACTCCTGAAAAGCAAATGCCTTGGGCTGGACTAACACGATTTTTGCCAATGGCAGCAAAAACAAAAACGACTTTTTAAAAATAAAACAAATCACTACAGCGAGAACTTCAATTTCTCTTGTATGAACTTTCACCTCCGCTAGCGCAATTAATGCTCGCTTGGAGCAATTTCGTTAGTCATTCTGAGGTTATACGCAGTTCACAAACCTTACATCGCGCTCTGAAGTGGAGCATCTGAATTGCATTGTGGGATACGCTTCTGTGTGGTGGTACGGTAAGAATTACCAGTCCCTGAAAATATACAATGATCATAGCAGGAAATTGTATTAGTTCAAAGTCCTTAGCCGCAGTGAGGGAAAACCTCATCCCTGCATTTGTCCCTGTCATCGACACAAAGGGAACCACATTTTAACTGGTGATAGTGAGAAAGCGAGCATTCTGTCAGGTCTTATTTGTTCAAGCCGCGCATGCTGCGTGTGCTTCGCGAGCTTTGGCCGCACGCTAAATGCTTGCAAATGGAGCCCTGATCCACTGCTGCAGTCACACATGACTCCCATGCATCCCCATCAACAGGCCCGGTCAATTAGTAACTTGCAAGAAAATAAATTGTGGCTTGTGAAGGCTTCCCAGCAGGACGGCTTTAACAGATTGGCTTAGTAAATGGATCCACACTCAACAAAAACGCCCATTCTCTACCTGCTGATAATAATCTGTCTTTTATTTAAACTGATTTAAGTGGCCGGGCATGTGTGTGTGTGTGTGTGTGCAGGAGTGTGTGGAAGCAGTGCTAAGTTGGGTAATTGAGATCGTATTTTAAGGCAGACCCAGTCTTGACTCAATTCCCTGAGCTTTAAATGTACTATCATGTTCCTTGCCGAAAAAATGTAGTCAAAATGAAATTATTTTAATAATATTAAACTCGTAACAATAAATAATACGGCTCTTATTAAACGTATGTTCACACAGAGACTTTTAATGAAGGAGGCAGTCCAAAGTTCCTACACATTTAGTATAATACTTTATTCATTAAAATGTGTAAAATATTACTGATAAAACGCATAAATGGGTGTCTTGTCTACATGTTGAAGAACCAGTCAGTAGCTACACTGATTTAAGTAAGAGTCACCAAAAAGAGCTCAAGAGTCACTGAACTACACTAACTGTGCTATTTATAGTGATTCACTAAGAGTCATTCATTCAGTAATCAGACTACACTGGTTGCGCTGTATGTCTTTGATTCACTAAAAAAGAAGCAAACCATTAGACTCAGTCGAATCGAACCACAATGCTTGTGCCTATATGTTTTTGATTCATGAAAAACAACTGAATCATTAAAAGTCATTTGTTTTGGAAATGGACTAAATGGGCTGCACTGTAGGTTATTGATTCACTAAAAAGAACTGAATCTTTGGAGTCATTTCTTCCGTGATCAAACTACACTGGTTGCACTGATTCACTGAAAAGTGCCAGATCATTACATTCATTTGATCTGGAATCAGGCTGTATTAGTCATATTATATACGTTTTTGAATCATTAAATAGAATCAAATTTTTAGAGCCATTTGATCTGGAATCAGAATGAATTTGTTGCGCTACATATGTTTTTGAATCATTAAATAGGAACAAATCATTAGAGTCATTTGTTTTGGAATCAGACTTCTTCTCTAGTTGTGCTAAATGTATTGATTCACTAATAACAATCAATTATTAAAGTCAGTCGAACTTATTAGAGTCATTTGTTTTAGAATTGTACTGTGTGTGTTACATGTTTTTGATTCACTTCATAAAACTGGTTCATAAGCTCATTGGTTCTGTCATTCGTGCTGTAGATTCAGTATTTGTTGGGGTGCCCCTGAATTATCATAAAAACCTTTTGTATAGTCTTTGAATTCGGCTTTTCTTTTTACGTCTGTCAGCAGTACGACATGTTTTCTAATGTAGCACAATGTTAACGCGCTAATTAAAGGACTAATGTTCACAACTAACAGCAAAGTATATGATTGACGTTTCCGATTTTCTGAGTACTATTAACCTGAAATCACAGGCTACGCTAGTCCTGTTCTTGAAAGGCTGTAATGTGAGACAGAGGTATTTCAGCCATGGGAGAAGCCTTCAAAGGTGGTCCACTCTGGCATCAACCAGTCATTTGGCTGCCTTTGTCACTTTAAGAACAGAAACAGCGAATTTTACTTGGCACGTGAAAACTGTTAATAAGTTGCAGAGAAATTTGTTTTAAGTTATAAATGAGGAAATACAGATTTGATTTCTTGCTGTAAAATCATAATAAAGTATAATTACTTTATGGAAAATATATAATAAAGTACATCCTGCAAATTCTTTGTCACGGTTTTACCGCATTTGAAACTTGAGGTGTCAGAAAAAGCACAGTGTGCATGAAATATTTGAGTGTTTGTAATATCATAGTTCGGTTTAAAATTCCCTCATGCTTCTATATCTGCACTGTGCATGTTTTTAGCTCATCCTATTCTCCATAGACCTGTAATTTAAAGGTACTTAAAATGCATCGGCCAAAAAGCAGATCGGCACTGTGGCTCACTGAGGCTTCAGATCCACCAGGAGACGAACCAGCATGAGAAGACAACAAGAGCCATAAGCTCCAAATTATTGTAATTATCATACGCTTCGGGAATTTCCTGTCGCAGATAATGGGGTATACCAATGTCATATGTAAAGTGTTATAAACGTGGAATTGTTTCATATAGACACTGATGGGCCCAAGATGGAGAACTCAGAGCTGCAGTTAAATTCACACATGTCCTGGTGTGCTAACTATAGGAGTGGTGGTCACCGGCCGATTACAGAGCTGAGAGACTTCAAACGCCCTTTAAAAGGAAGAAAACTAACATGACTGTCACCATTGAAGGGCAGATGCTAAAGCAACTCAAAACAATGTTGAACTATAACTATACTGTAAATGATTGAATTACTGTAAATTGTTGTTGTTATTATTTTCATTTATTACTCCTGCTTACTAGGAACTGATTCCAATTTAACTAAGTTTAATGGTGATTTTTTTATTATTATTATTATTATTATTATTACTGGAAAATATAACATAACATAATATAATTCCAACTGAACTTTTAATTATTACTATTATGATATCATTAGATATTAAAATAAGCAAAAATGTTCATATTTGATTAATTAATTAGAATATAATTATAAATGTTAATAAATAACTATGATTAATATAATTATAAATATATTTAATATATTTATATATTTAATATATAAATATATTTAAATACATTCTTTTTAAAATGGTAATATTTCAATAGAGGTGATTATGTAATTATATTGATGTTTAAATTTAAAAAAATTAATGGATGGATGGATGGATGGATGGAAAGGATGAACAGAGAGAGAATTTTAATCAAAAAACTCAACATAGATGCCATGTGTCAGGGCTCCAACCAAAGTTCAATGCTAAAATAAATTGTGTAGGGACAGTTTATTTGCATGTATAAATCAAAATGGTTCTGTACTGTCCACCTGAACATATATAGCTTTATTGTTACATAGCGAAGGCTACGAAGTATGCAAAAATTTAAGATGCCTAGATTGGCTGATGAGGAATGAAGCAAAGGCAGTGTTTTACATTAAAGGAGTCCTTAGAGGTAACTAAATATGTCTGCATTTATGCAGGAAGCATGAAAAGAAAACAGCAGCAACGCTCGCATTCAATCCGCAACTTTCAAAATGTCAACCCACACATGAAAATACTTTTAAACGCACATGACATCAGATTATAAGCGCCAACTTTTTGGCCCGTAAACTGCACCAGTCCCCCCCCCACCTCCACGGCTCTGACAAGCACCCTGAAGTAGGTGAAGATCAAACACCGCAGCCTGGGGTAAATTATATCAGATTCCACTTTGTTACGAAGGCCTGCATTCGCTTTCCGACATTTACAGTCGAGGCCAACCCTCACGGAGGCCCCTCGTTCTCTTTCTCTCTAAATCCCGACAGCCGCTTGCGCTTGAGTCAGGAGGGGGGGAAAGGAAGAAAGAAAACGCAGACCATCTGACTTCCATTGCTCAGCTCGGCGTGTGTGTTCCGTTTAGCCACTGGTATTTGGATGAGGCGTACGGCGCAGTTACCAGAGCCCTGCTTCGAAACGTGTATGATGTCATTGAGGTTCCATCATTACAGGCTGCAGATGAGGCTGCTTTGGATGGGCCGGGTCAGTTCCCACGCTTGTTTGGCAGAGATCAGCTCCTGCAGCCATAACGCGAAGAAGCTTCTGGACAAGATTAAAAATGGAAGAGAATGAAAAACAAGAAAGGGTGAGGATCTCCCTTGTAATGCTTCCTTCTTTTGAGTGCTCCCTCCTCGCCCGTTTTGAATGGCTCTTACTGTATGTTGCATTCCATATCAGTGAGTCTGTCTAAGAGGCCCCACTCACGGGAGACTCTTGTTTGATAAACACGAAGATGTACAATGAAATGTGAGACACGAGGGCTCTGTTGATTTCTCGCTTTTAAGATTTAATATTGATTATGTTCCAGCTGTTTATCTGTGAGGCATGTGTCTTCAGGAGCACTGTAATGTGAGATGCAGAAACCAGCACTTCCTGTAGTTTCTGTACTGTAGCTCAACTGGAAAAGCATAGCGCTAGAAAAAAATTTTCTTCTGTCCACACTTCCCTACTGCATAGCAGTACTTTGTAAAATAAGCATTAGGTTTGAATTGCATGTATTCGTACAACAGTAGGCGAAAAATACCTAAATTATAAATGGCAGGTAATAGCAACAATATCAATGTCAACGTGGTTGACATTGACATAATACTATGATGTAATAGTACTCACATATAAGTTATTTTAACTGGAAAAGTTTAAAAGCCTACAATATGAAGAACAATAGAGTGACAGAATTTTGGGCAGAATGATAGATGGAACAACAGGATAGAGGAAATGATAGAACGATAGATAGATAGATAGATACAGAAGATAGACGGATAGAAATCAATAGAATGATAGATAGAACAACAGAGAGAATGATCGATAGAACGACAGATAGAATTACATAAACTCATATAAATAGATAGAACGATAGATAGAGCGATAGATAGATAGAATTACATAACTCAGATAGATAGATAGATAGATAGATAGATAGATAGATAGATAGATAGATAGATAGATAGATAGATAGATAGATAGAATTACATAACTCATATAGATAGATAAAATGCTAGAGAGAACGATAGAATGAGAGACTGATACAGTATAATTAAACATGCCAAAAGGCTGGGTTTTATTGTTATTCTACCAAGCACACCTACAGTATCCCTGTCTGACACATCAGTTTCAGGGCATCAGGGTCACCGAGCTGGCATCTCAGGCCTGGCACAGGCAGACACCCATGAATGTGCAACACTACCACTGCTAGCGTAGGGGGGTGGCAGACAGACAGGGGCCTACCAAACAGCTTGTGACCATAACCGACAGTGGCTCGAGAACAATGAGCGCAATTATTGAAAAGAACACAGTCCAAGTCTGAGAACCCTTCCCCGTCAAGTCTGTTTACTCGCGAGGGGGTTCGTGGCAGGCCACTGACCTCCCTAACGCCAGCGGTCCTTTAGAAGCGGCCGGTTGTCATGGTTTTCCTCCATCACCGATGACAAGTGTCCAGCTGGAAGGGCTTTCTGGGCCATTGATTACGCGACTCCACAGATCTGCCCGAGCAAGTCAGAACAGCGGGACGAGGGGGCTGCGACGTGAAAATAAACCCTAGAGTGTGACGGATAGGTTTTCTGAAGGTTACAATGCTGAGGTAATATGGAATTATTCACCAGGGCTCGAACAATAATAAGTGGTGAATCACAGCTTTCATGGACCATTAGGAAGGAATTCCTTTTTTACTGCTTTTTTGGCTGCTGAGAACCCCAGACAACCGATCGGGAGGGTGTCAGCGGGCCGCAGGCGGGGCTAGCGGTGCGTTACCGGTGCAGCCAAAACTCTCGGCGACTCCTTGCAGGTGCCGTGACAGTCCTGGAGGGAAGAAACCGCTATGGATTCCAGCTGAAGAAACAGCTCCAGTTCAGTGCCGCATCTCGCACGGTAGCCGAATTTGAAAGGGCAAAGGGAGGGACCGTTTCCACAGCGCTGATAACCAGTACAGTACTTGTTTCTGCAGATGAATAGACCTTGAAGTGTGTTGAAGAGTCTCCCCACTAACAATGAATAATAGGCAGCTTATGCGAGATTGCCTGTGTCAAGTGCCACACAAAGCCAAGGAGGCAACCTTGAGGCGCCTGCTGCACTTTTCCACCAGCGCTGCTCTGAATCCTTGAATCGCATTTACAGCTTCCTCGCTGTGTGTGTGTGTGTGTTATGTGCGTATGGTGTGGGTGTACAGAAGCACAGAGCTCCTCTGTATTGTGTTGCGCAGAAGAAGGTGGAGCGGGAGCAGGCGGGGTGTGTGGTACGGGCTTGATGTAGGGGGTGTGATTGGTGCCAAAGTGCTCCAGAACTGCAGGGAACTCCCTCCAGATCCCAGCTGCCCAAGCCTGGCTGCAAGCTGCAAGCAAGTGCCAGGCTTCTTTCGGCCTTTCTGGAAGAATTCCAACCTGTATGGGAGGAGGAGGAAGAGGAGGAGGCAGGGAAAATGCCAAAAATAATGTCTGGGCCTATATAAAGTTAATCTCATGGTTCAGACAATGCTGAGTCATAAAGAAAGCAAACACTCTGGGAAGTTTTTTATAGAGGACCCGATTTCATTTGTCTTCGAGAGGAACAAAGATCACAATGCAATGGTTAATCTGCTATACCTGTTATTTTTCCAAATGAAAGCAGAATGAAAGAAACTCCTACAGGTCTAGGGCATGTGCTACAGGGCAAGCTTTTTAAAATCGACAACTCGTAGGCCACCTGAGGGAGGCTTTCACATTAGACACGTTCTTACGCTTAGAAGCTAGACAGTGTGAAGCGGGACGTGAAATGTTGTGAGACAATAAAAAAAAGTGTGAAAAAAAAACAAAACAATCATATGACAGCGAAGATGCACCTTCCTCTGAGTGTTGCAAAAAATACATTTCAGAGGATGCATTAAATTGATTAGTATGTAGTGACAATACATTTGCAATGTTACAAATAATACGTATTTCAAGTAAATGTTGAACGAAGAATCCTAAAAAAACATGGTTTAGTGGTTTCCGCGAAAAGTTTCTTGAGCAAATCAGCAGATCAGGATGATTTCTGAAAAGATTATGTGAAATCAAATGAATAAATTCAGCCTTGGTGAGCGTAAGAGACCAACATGACTCATCCCTATACAGGTCAAAGTTAAAATGGTACAAGTGAATCAGAGAATTCTGGCTACTCAGAGTTTATCTGGAAGTATTTAATGCATTATTTGCCTAACAATCATGGGATTGAGTTTATTTACCAGATAATTATTGCTTTTGTTGAGCTGATGGTCAGGATAAGCATGTGTTCCGAGCCATTAAATTGCGCGCTTGTTCTGGCAGCGGCTATGCTTGTTTGGTGTAGCATTCGCTGAAAACGGTGACAGTGCACGGTAAACTGTAATACTACGTCATTCCACACAACGGCATTGCCAGGTTTATCCACAGGTGTTTCACTTTGGACTACTGATACACCACTGACCTACATAACCGTAAAATACAACTGAAAATCTCCTTCAGTAGACGATACAGAAAAGAGATTTCAAAAAAATACTAAACGTAAATAAATGGTAACAGTTTACAATAACGATAGTTTACCATTTTAACATGTAATCATTTATGCTCCCTTATGTTGTTCCAATTCTATACGACCTTCTTAAACCCCACCTTTTCTTGACGATTGGTTGGCCGAAGTTTGTTTTGCATACGTCCTGTACCCATAGTGTTTTGCAAGATCGCATAGAGCACCTTTAATTTAAATATCCTCTTCTGTGTTCCAAAGAAGAAAAAATGGACATGTTTGGAATGAGGCCGAAGCAATAAAGACAGGTAACAACCATCCAGTGTTACAAGTGTTACAAAATAAAAGCTTCTGTATCACAGTGATATAGTAATACTGTACATCTCTAATAAAAGTGCACCAAGTTATGGACGCTTGCTGCATCATCTACACTCAGAATTGATCTATACGTAAAAAAATTCCTTTACTTCTTTTAGTGAATTGAGTGTAAAAACAATAAGCGCACCAATTGCAAATCAACCACACTATCAGCAAACGCAGTTCATGTTTGTCCATAGAGTCTAGATCAATCCAGACCAGAAGCAAAGTATTTGTTTCCCTTTCCTGAAGTGTTGCTATTTCTGATGGGCAAGTTTCTTTCTTGGGCATGTGACATTGCTGTTAACATACCGCCCTTTCCTTTTGTGTCTGAACTATATCAGATAAGAATAGTCCGGGCTGATGCCACTGGAATCCCCCCGTGCCGCCTGCACTGTTGACTCCGGAACGTCCTGGGCGGAGATCGTGGCACTTGGCAGAATGTATCACTTTCCCAAAGTTGCACAGAGGATGCCTTTCCTTTGGAAACCAGGTAATTCTCGCCTGGAATGAAACAATTGACCTGTGTCTCATCCAGGCGTGACCACACTTTAGCATTGTTCCTGAAATAAGATATATTTGTCCCTTTAGAACGAGCACGATTAGACTATCCTATTCGGCCTCGTGCGCTCTTGTTATTCTACATGCCACACACTTCCCCTCTATTGATGAACACGTTTCCACAACGCCTTCCTGGCTCGTCTGTGATGTTCAGGGACATCCAACGCACACAGTCAAACACCTGTATTACATTTATCCTGTTCTGAATAGACCAAGAAATGCTGATGTGGCTCACACTCAATAACAAACAGAGCTAAATATCTGTGGAAATGGCACTATGTTGATGGTTTTCCAGTTGTCTCAAACCCTGACCCACTGAGTGCACCCAAATATGATTTTTTTTTAATCCCGACACATTGTAAAATCAACCATGCCATTTTCAATAGCTATTTTATTATAACTCATGTTTCACAGGACTTGCAATGTAAGAAGTTTACTACACCAGAAAAGCCACTTAAAATGGGCTGGTTATGCAATGCAAAAATTTAAATGCATTTTTTTAAAAAGCATGCACTGTGATAAAAGCATAAAGGAGACATAACAGTATTGTGCAACCAAATGTACAAAAAATACATTTAGTTGTAATTTGTGCAAAAAGGAATAGTTGGTTTGTGTTTTACTTCCAATAGAGTTAATTTCAGCTTGTGTTTTTGGAGATTTGCAAAAATGTCAACAGAGGATTGTTAATATATATATATATATATATATATATATATATAATTTTTTTTTTAAATTACCTTTCAGGTAATGTGAATGAAAACATCTGCGATGTTTTAAATTCGAAAGTGCATTGTGTATAAAGTTATTGTCTCTCGAAAAAAGAGTCGACTCATCAAAGCGAATCGTTTTTAAAGTGATTCCCAAGTCAATTCATGTAGACGTCAACATGAAAAATCGGTATATTGCCGCCCACTTGATGGTGTTTTTGCCTTGGTCTGAATGAAAATGCATTGCCTTTAGAGTGTTAAAAGCTTACAAACACTGCTTTAAATGAAATCGACCAATCGCAGAGGGGTTTAAAAAAATGAAACATTGAACGAATCATTTGGGAGTTGCAAGGTAAACAAATAAATGCATATTAAAAGAAAATTAAAGTTTTTTTTTACCTTGCGTGCAAACCTGTTGTTTGAGACTCTCAAAACCAAAATATGATTTTTTTTACAATCTTTAATATTTTAGGAACCTATGTTGATTACCTTTTCTTCTTATATTTGACGCAGATCTGTATTACACGTCTGTCTTGTTATGTTGATTTGTCAGCACGTTGGATTTAAATGACACGGTAGGTTTGCTAGTTCACACGATTAAACAGAAGGTCATTATTTCATTGGTGAACAGAGGAAGGACTAAATACTTCTATGTCACATACATCGAGATTCTGGTGACAGATTCTACGCCAAGCTTATTTTTCATGCGCTGCAGTTCCTGGTGATGGCGGCGATAAATGTTCTGACACGCAGGAGCATGGAAAAACTCATTTCCTCCCTGGCTGAAAAGCGCCAAGCCCCCAGAGAGCCATCAAGACCGGCATGGACACAGGGGCACAAGGGGGAGACAGAGAAGATAACCTAATCATCTCGTGCTTCCAGATGAAGCCATTATAAAAACCAATCAATTACGTGCAGATGAAAATCTTCAAGACGCTATAAACTCTAAAATTACTCTGAAGAGCTCCGTATTCCTAAGCTCTGCAGTTATTTCTAGCAATTAGCAGACCCCAACTGTGCTGTTAATAGTCTCTGAGGTGTGCTCTCCCTTCAGACCTTGCATTGTTTTCCCGCCCAGTGCATTGTTCAAGAACGTTAACTTACTACACCGGCTTCTTTGAGCAGGACTCACCAGAAACAGCCCACCCTAATGCTGGCACTGATGCAGGAACGCTGACAAATAGCATTTACCTCGAGCTCTCCTGCTAACATGCTGAGAGCTGCTGTTTGTCTAGATAACATGACAGAGGAGGAAGGAGAAATAGAGAGCATGCAAGAAATTCTCTAGTACTACTTTGTTGAAGCACAGTATTTCACACATGGTGGTCGAGAAGAAGTCTTCTCTGCTTCTTATGAATATATATTATATAACACATACTAGTTTTATCTGTTCTGGATGATGTTTCATAACAGATTTGCCTGGCTTATATGTCTGTTGGGTGTTTTCTGGTAATAAAACGTTTTATTTATACTAAAAAGTATTTATATTATATTTTTTTCAATTAAAAAATAAAAAGTTATCTTATGATGTAAAACTACTTTATTTAAAAAAACAAACAAATAATACAAAACAAAATATTTTGTGGCAATGCCATAGCGTGTTTTTCCTCTTTTTTTTTTTTCAAGGTTAATCTAGGGTTAACGTAAAACTTCACACGAACAGCTTGAACACGATCAAGGCATCTGAAAACCCAGAGGACTTCATTCACATTATTGGATAAACATTATGCTTCCAGAGGCGGTGAGTCACAGCAGCATCCTCTTATGATGTGGTCTCTTTCCTGTCCGCTCGTATCCCAGTCACCCACTGCTATGTCGTCCCCGGTGGTGTTTCTCGTAGGAAATCAGCATGCCGCACGTTTGTGACTCATGGCAAATTGTTGGTGTGGCGGGGCACAACAGAGCCCTGCGGGGTGTCATAAGTGGCCCATGCGTATAACAAGCTTCAGATAATGATAGAGTTGACTGCAGTCTGTAGTGCACATGGCCTCTTAACCTCTCCCGGTTATTTTGGATAAAGATCATGTTTAGCATTCTCTTCCTTAGCCACAAGCTCACCCGGCAATGTAGTCGAGTATGACTGGAGCTTTTGATATGATATGACAGGATGTCGTCGTCAAGAGTCGTTCGGAACTCAAAAGGGAATGAGTGAGGTTTCGTTTGAAGATAAATATTGGCGTTGGAGCTTCAAGGCATGTGATGGTAACTCATGGCACTGTTTTAAATCTGATTCTTGGTTGTGAAAACTACATTTACACACCAACACGATGTGGAACAACATCCCAGACAGATTTCAGGGGGATACGGTTACAGAGGAATGTTGGAAACAGCTGGAAAAGAGCATGAGAATAATGAAGGATCAGGGTCCAGTGCACTGCGTAGGATGAGGCAACAAGTGCTCCTTCAGAAGCAATCCAAAAATATACTGAGCTCTTTGAGTTGTCATATAGGCCAAAGTCCAGCGAGCTTTTCCAATAAGTGCTCTTTCCTAATTATATCATGGAAAATGTTCCAGAAGGTTGTGGCATTTGCAAAACAGTCACATCAATATGATAAGCTTTTTTTGGAATGCCAAAAGAGTGGCCCTTCAGATGTTTGCAAAGATTGTGTCTTTGATTATCAAACTGTTAGATTGTCGTAAAATAGTAAAAAAGTGGTTGTGTAAAACCGCTGCGGCAGAAACTAGTCATTCAATACAAAGTGCTTTTACTAAAGTATCACTGCGTTTCAGTTGTTTCGTTGATCATTTCAATGGAAAATTGTGTCATCATTGACCCACCTTCGAGTCACTTAATTTTTTTTCCAGTGGAACATCATCAAAACATTAAAGGTGCTATTTTCCATACACATAAAACACATGGTTTTCATTAGCTGTTGACAATTTGTTAAAAAAAATCAATTTAATAAGTCAGGATTTAAATGCAGGTCCAAATTAAACACTACTACAATAAATGTAAATTAAATTAAAAAAATAAAAATTAAGCAGCATGATACTTTGTTTTGGTTTAATGTAAATTAAATCAATCCTAGTAAAATAAAATAAGATAAAATGCATGATGTCAGTATGCTTATTAATATGAATTAAATTCTTATTTAAAAATAAGAATATGATTTAAATGAATTCCTATTACATTAAAATTATAACAAAAAGAACACATTCTAAAAGATACAACTATAACAACAAATGAAAAATAAATAAATTAATATATATATATTTTTAAATCAAGATTTTAAGCTCATGAAGATGAATGAGATGAAGAGGCTTATGAAGATATATTATAGAAATAACATGGGCAGAGTATATACATTTTTTCCAACAACTATCATGCAATTTAAAGAGACAGTTCACCCAAAAATGAACATTTTGTCATTTACTCACCCTGATGGGGTTGCAAACCCATAAGACCTTCATCTTTAGAACACAAATTAAGGCACTTTTGATGACATCAGAAAGCCATCTTTCCCTCCATAGACAGCAACACAACTGAAATAATCCCAGATCCAGAAACAAAAGCATTAGTAAAAAAGTCTTACAGTCTCAAAATACCTTTTGCGCAAATGAAACAAAAATAATATCATTGACTCTTCTCCCGTGACTTACGTCTTCTGCCATTTTCGAGAGTATCACAACGCACCTTACACAAGCTTTAACGTATTTAATGTAATCAGGCTTGTTTACATCCAGGTGAAAGCATGCACTTGTGCAAAATCTGCAGCTGTTTACGCCTAGAAGAAAAGCGTGCACTTACACAGTACTTTTCTCTAAAAAGGCGCAAGACATAAGTCCTAGCAGAAGAATGATTGATGTTATTTTTTGTTTTCTTTGCGCAAAAAAAAAAAAAAGTATTCTCCTCATCGCAAAACTGAAGTTGATCCACTGATGTCATTCGGACTGTTTCACTTTTCTGGATCTGGGATCATTTCAGTTGTATTGCTGTCTGGTCTATGGAGAGACAGATGGCTCTCAGATTTCATCAATTATATCTTAATTTGGGTTCCTTAGATAAACGAAGGTCTTACAGGTTTGGAACGACACAAGGGTGAGTAATTACTGGCAGAATTTTCACTTTTGGGTGAACTAACCCTTTAAATATCAGATTTTTTGGACGTAATCATTTGTCTACTAATTAGTCCAGAATCTCTCTTTGAATGGGTATGAATTCTTCAGATGTATTATTTTGCCTCAAATCAAAGATCTTTTTCTGCTCTCTATCTTCATTGAATTATCTGCTAATGCACTTTTCCAACAAGTTCAGTTCTGTTTTGACCGACTGACACTTCACTTAGTAGGTGATGATAAATGTTGTCATAGCAGGCGAGCTTCTTGTAACACTGTCTCTCCCCAGAGACCCGCCTGTCTGAAGTCATGGGGTTCAGCGGCACCAGACATCCTCCAGTCCAGTACAGGACCCTCAAACAGAGACCATGGCTAATCTGAAGCTGCCATTCTCCCTCCGCCACAGACTTTTACAGTAAGCTGTTCGCCTCTGAGCTACTCCCCTCCATGACTGATGCACTTAAAACAAGAACAAAGCTAAATATCTGCCCCGCTCTCTTTTTGCTACCTTCCATCTTTTCCCCCCCTCCTTGAAATGGCTGAATATTCATAACTGTGTTTTTTTTCTAACAAGCATGCAAAATGGATATCAGAGCGTCTTGGCTGCCTGACAACACCAGCCTCTCTGACAAAGAGAGACTGGAGAGGAAAATGAATAAAAATGAGAAAAGGACAGTGAGAGTCAAGATGATGCCCCGGACAGTTCAAAGGGTGCATTCCTAGCATTTGACAGAGGGTAAATGATGCATTTCAAACTCAAATCTATTTCCTCTGTTTTAACGAAGTCAACCGTGAATAATACAGACTTGCTAGAGATGTTGCTAACTGGTCTCAAAATACAGAGAGGTAAACATGCAAGTAAAATCTTTTAAGTTGTGTCTAAATCAAAACAAGACACAAACGTAAATGCATAAACCTTCATACAATTTGTATTTCTTTCATAGAAGACTAAGAATATTTTTGCTGATCATGTAAGCAATTCAAACATTAGCAATACATTCGGCTTCTGTCATGTATCCCCACTGTATAATGTGACTAATTGCGACCTTTTATCTCACAATTCTTATTATAGTATACATCTCAAAATATTGACTTTGTTTCTCCGAAAATATTCTTTTTCCCTTCAAAACTGGAGTCAGAATTGCAAGATAAATCTTTTTTTTTTTTCGATAAGAATTGTGAATTTACATCACACAATAGTGATTTTATAACTCGCAATTCCGAATTGTGAGATTAAAAATCACAGTACCCCTATTTTATGGGGTTTTTTTGTGGCAGAAATGAGTTTCCATAAGTCATGGGATGCATTTCTGAGACTGAAAAAAATAAAAGAGGAACTGGACCATGAAAAATAGGAGTGAGAGCTTGCAGACTTCCAGCTCACACTGAAGTCAATGCTGGAAACTGAGTGTTGACATGAGAACATGAAAGCTGACAGTCATCTCAATGTATACAGGATAAACCAACATCTTCAAATATACTGATATGTGCTACCACTGCTGTAACATTGAATTACTGTTAAAAAACAATGCCTACATTTGGCTATTAGTTAACATTATTTTCCTTGCCAGCACAGAATAATTTACGTAAGCTGAAAGGAAAAGTCATTTCAACAAGAAGCAGTGACAATACACGCTCTATAAGAAAAAGAGGTATTGAATATTTTTCAATAGCATTTAAAAAATGTATGAATAGACAGGAAACAGTTGAGATATTGTTATTCATTGTTATTTATCTTTAGAAGCAGTTATTCATAGATCTTGAGAAGCAGATGTGTCGCCGTAAAAAAAACAATCCTGTTATATTCCCTGAAGTTAAACACATGCACGCAGGTGTTTATACTAACACACAACAAATATGCAAATATGGGAGAAAAAAAATCAATAAATAAATGTAAATAAAACAGAATAATTTGCCAGGTGGCTGTAATGTTATAATAACACATAAAATATAAATATGTATTTATTTGTGAAGCTATTTTAAGCTGTGGAAAAAAGAAATTGAATAAATACAAATTATTAGCAGTATTTTTATGCTAAAATGTATCTTCTCCCTCACAGTTTTTATGTGCTGTTATTCGATAAAATATTTATTTATTTCAACATTTTTTAATAATAATAATAATAACGTAGGAACTATTTAGCTTTATTTCTAATTTAAAAACACTACTGCTACTACTACTAATATTGCTGTTATGATTATTATCATTATTATAGAAATATTTATGACTCTTACAGTTCATATTCTTTCTCATCTAGGTGTGGCAAAACAGTTGGGAACCTGAAAATACATCAGACGCAACATAATTGGTAGTGCTGACAGAACAAGTACAGTCTGTTTGTCAGGGTCTAAATGGGAAGCCCATCAAAACAGACACCTCCAGTCCTGCACAAAGCCAACGCGCCCACTAACTATCCCAGAATTCCTCCACCACTCCTCACAGCTAAAGAAAAAATAGAAAGTTCCAGAACACGGGAACCTGCTCCCTAATCTGCTTTAAATCTATCTGGGCCACATTTATCTGTCTTTTGTTGCCAGTGCTGAGACTGCTGAATGGTGCTGGGTCACAAGGGTAAGACGTCTATTCCTGCGCGGGCTCAGGGGGGTAGAGAAAGCATGGCGGGCTCACCGGTCTGATATTTTTGGAGGAGCGAAGACCCCCCTCCTGCCCTCCCTTTTCCTTTTCCTCTTCTCTAAAACCCAAATAAAGTATGTGATGGATGAGCGAACAGAGGCGACACCTCCCCCATCAATCAGACTGAGGCGAACCCCCTCACAGCCTCTGGAGGGCCGATCCGCGCGCCCCCCACATCACACACATGCAACGCTCCGCCGTATCCCGAAACAAAATTATGTACAATTGCCATAACCCAGACAGGAAGGGGAGCGGGTGAAAACAGGCAGGAAGAAAGAAAGAAAACGAGAAAGGAGGAGACGCGGGGGAAGAAAAAACATGGCAGCAAATGGTCCTGGTTAGCAGCAGCAGAACAGAGGGGTCTTCTGAGTCCCTGGGCTCTGGGGGGACCCGACTCCCCTTTATGCACGGGGGTGTGTGTCCTCGCATGTGCACACACACCAACTACAAGGAGGCGAATTCCAACAGGGTGGCGTCATCAGGAGAAAGGCAACTGGTGCAAGAACAACATACCTCGCACCAAGAAACCAAGACACTCATGCACGAAAAAAAGAGCGTACAATTTGTGCACACACACTTACTCGAAGGGAAAAATGTAATCATTTCAGGGGTTTTCCCCAAACTGGCTAATACAACAACGGCAAGGTTCTCGCCTGCTGCATTGTTCTTTTTTTCTCACACAAATGTCCGTGAGCGTTAACCACCAGCATGTGTGAGGACGAAACGGCATTAGCTCATCAACAACAATAACCGCGAAACATGACAGCGAGGAACAACAAACAAACCTCCGGCAGATCCGAAAAAGGCCGGTCTTTTCTGTCCCGAGGCCTCTCGGAGCAGGCATAGGCGAAGGCGCCCACTGGAAAACTGTTTCCAATAACTGTTTCCACACCTTGCTGTCATCCAAACTGTGGGGCTATTATAAACCACGGAGAACAGAGGAGCCATTGAACGATGAAAATAGATGGACTCGAGGTGAACTTCACAATAAGTGGCTGGAGTACAATGACATTAGGGCCGTGCCAAGTTCGCCCAGACAAGCTCTAAGGTTGGCATCTCGGTGAAAGCAGGTAGCGTCTTCTTAAGGAATCCGTACCTGGAGTATGCCAGAGGTCGGGTCAGGTGCTGTTTGGGTAGAAAGAAGGCCAGCACACCCTACAAGCAGAAGATTTCAGAAATTCAGAAATTTCACAGGCATTAATTAAGAAGGCCCTCTCTACTTCTGCAGGCTTCCTCTCGATTCCATGTGGTATTTGTCCCCAGCTGAGCTCCAGATACTGCAAGAGCTGCAAACTTTCCCAAGAATACCATCCAACCGCATGGCGCTCCTTCATGTTTTCTCCCACTCTTTTTCTGTTTCTCTCATTCTCTCGTTCTTCTCTCCTCCGACAGGACCCAGCCCTGCTCTGCGTCTCCTGGAACGCCGCTTCAGCAGCTACACTTAGCGTTTGTTACGAAATGTCAAGTGCCTGTTCGCATTTCCCGTAGGAACTGCCCTATCCATTTTTGTTCCTCACGCTTGTCCAAATCTGGAAATCTAGATTATTCTCTTACAGTCAGCATTCACTTTATCTTTTTTTTTTTTCTGATGTTCAAAATAGGATCCTTATTCAACAAATCCAACAAATCACCGCAGTCTGCGACAAAAATGAGGTTAATCGTGTTGAATGGACCTCATTTGTCAACAGCTTAAGTACAGTTGCTGGAAGAACGTGATTTTAAGTAAAATTGTCAACGGGAAGATGGCCCACTCTCACAAACGCTCAAGTAAATCATCATGAAGTCCTCTGTCCACTAAAGGGTCTTCTCTGGTGGTTTCTCTTAATTTGTCAAGGAAATAAAATATCAAGTTCGGTAGCCTAATGATTTTAATCCCTCGTTAATCTGGTCGAGCCAGTAGCTCAGGTTTGGAAAAACGGACTAAAAATATTTGAGGACTTTTTTCCTTTCTAAAGAAAGGAAAGTGGAAAAAGCGAGACAAAACAACAAATGTGCCTATTTCATTGGAGCTAGGGCTTTTGTAATTCATAATACTCTTAAAAACTCTTTTAATGGGAAGATTGTAAGCTCCGAATGTGATCCAGGTGGACGCTATATTTGCCTTGTGCTTGAAAGTTCTAATGTAACAGGTGTCATTGTTAATATTTATGGATTTAATCAACAAAAGGATAACGAAAAACTTTTTTTATTTAATTCAACTTATTTTAACATACAACTCTATGTATACAACTACTTTTTTAGATTGGAAAAAAATCCGGTTGGAAAGCTTGTGATGGATGGGAATCTCTGTGAAGACCAAAGAGTTATTGCTAACTTTTGTGCTAAATTTGATCAAGATTTATATACATCTAAGTTTAACATTCATTATGCCCATGCTTTTTTAAAATTCGTTATCTGTTGTAAATCTGTTAAGTCATACTGATCAAGCTTTTTGTGATGCCTCTATTACAGAAACTGATGAAGCAATTAAATATTTAAATATGAATAAATCCCCTGGCACAGACCGTTTGACTTTTATCATACATTAAGTAAAAACATATCCCCTTTTTTGTTAAAAGTTTACAAAGAAAGTACAAATAAAGTAATGCTTCCACCTACATTATGCTGATAACTTTAATTCCCAATCTTTCTTTTTTCCTGTTAAAAGTTGCAGTGTTTCTTCTATTTGTGGTATTGGTGTTAAAACATCTGTAAAATATCAAGGAATTAAAATATGCAAAGATAAAAAAAGATGTGAAATTGATGAAACAAAGAAGAAACCAAATTGCTGGCTTCAACGGGATTTGTCTATTAAAGAAAGAGTTTTGCTCACTAAAGCGGAGGGACTTTCATGTCTTTCTTAATGCCGAAATGCAAAAGAAACTTCTTATTGATGTGCAATTATAATATATGAAAAAAAACTCCTATTCAACTTTAAAATTTTCACCAAGAGGTTCTTTTACCATGGGCTTTAATATATAAACACAACTTTCCTCCTCATAAGTCTTTTATTTGGAATAATAAAAATATTCTTTATAAGAGTAAATCTTTATTTTTTGATCAGTGGTTTACTTTTAGTACTTCAGCTATTTAATAACAATGGTTTATTAATGACTTTCTTTTAAAATACAAGATTCCTGTTACACCTACAGATTTTGCCATAGTTATGGGAGCAATCCCAACAGAATCTATATGATTTTTAGGAATCAGGAAAAAAGATAGGTCACATCTCTTTTTATGGAAGATATTACTTCGACATCTCCTGCAATTTATTACTGGAATACTGTTTTTAAAAATCTACACTGGAAAAAGAAGTGTCTTTTCAAATAATAAACAAGTTAAATATTTTATGACCAAATTTAAAACTAATATTGATACAAGATGCTCATTTAACCAAGTTCATACAGAAACTGTCTTTCATTTGTTTTGGTCATGTTCCTATACTGAATAGCTATGGAAAAGTATTGACACATTTATTAAAGACAATATTCAGCAAAATATATCCATAACCCTAAAGAGACATTATTTTTTGGATATTTTGATTATGATCTTACAAAAAGTAAAGCTGTTTTTGTTGCAAGTTTAATTTACTTGCTTGGAAAACTTTACATACATAAGCATAAGTTCACTAACAGCAAACCAATCTTTCTTGTTTTTCTTAATACCATTTCATCCTCAATAAATATGAAAGCAAGGAAAACAACCTCAATTTGTGCAGTTTAAGTGATGTGTAAATTAATATCTTACCCTCTTGGTTTTTGTTTTATAATCATTTCTCTGTATTTTTTTTTCTCTCTCTTTCTTCATTGTTATATTTCTGGCAATTATTGTAATTTGTTAGATTATTTTTTGATTATTTAACTATTTAATATTATTATTGTTTAATTTTTTTTCTGATTGTTGATGTATTCTGTATATTTAATATAAAGTGTTATGCTTTTAATGACACCTCTGTTAAGCTTATAAGCATAAAAAAAAACAAGGAGCTCAGGTTTCATTTGCCCTGCAAACATTTTAGATTCCTCACCAAAAACTATTTTTATTCTTGTACAATATTAATAATATTTAATATAATATTATATATTATTATTAATAGTAGTAGTAGTAGTAGTATAGTTCCTTCAACTAGTCCAAACTCCCTCAAACTGGCCTCAGAGCATCAGGCCATCCTTATAGAGCCCTGAATATATTTTGGTCAACAGAATATCTCTAAACTCAAACACAGAAGCTCAATGCATACAGGAAGTCCCTGTATCTGTACTGATGCATTCATTGAACTGTAGAATGTGTGGGCGTGCATGTCAGCACCCGAGCTTGTCTAGATCTACAAGCTTTAAGCTTATTTATAGCGTCTCCTAATTAAGTCAATTTCATAATGTGGGTGTTGTGCTGAGTTTGCAATGTTTATGTTTGCACACATATTTCGCTATACAATGGTTCTGTCAAATGACATTGCAGGAACCCATGATAGAACACCTGGAAAAACTATATCTTAAAAGCCATTTCTTATGGGACTGTTATCTTTTTGCGATCCTTAGAAGATGTATAATGTTAGATTAGGGCCCTCATTCATTTTGGGTACTGACAGTCATATAAAAACAAGAACTAAAGTTTCTCATAACAGCATGAAATCCCCTCTGCAAGGCCTTGCGGTATGAGAGAGTCTTGTATTGCGACTGGTTGAGACTTTTAACTCACCACCTTCAGAAAGTGAAAGGGAAAAGTGAGTGACTGAAAAGACAAAGTTGTTTTCTTGCGACAAAGGGGCTAATGAATGTGTCTGTGGCCATAAATAACCTTTGTGAGCTTGAGAAGTAATGGCGGGGATGTTCATCCATTGTAGACACGGAATCCACCTGCTCACTCAATGAAGCCACAGGGTATCCAGTGAAACCTTCTCATTGTGAAGAACTTCATGAATGTTCTTTGTTCATTGTCAGTATATGGTGTGACATCACAATGCTTTAGTAGTTCTAATCTATTTTGATGTGCAGCCCTCAAAATGCCAGCCAACTATGAAGCAAATATCACAGCTGAATACTAAATTTTGTGTCCGCTGAGCTCTTGCTGATAGAAATAATACAGCTCTTTGAGCGTTATTTTCTTAATCTACACTCAAATACCTCATGGTGATTTGATATGAGATATTTTGGGGGGCACATTTATGAAACAGTGCATTTAGTTGCATAACAGCTGCCTCAGAGAACATACTGTCTGAAAGACCTTCAGAAAGTGTCAGTCTCTGTGGTCCACTTCCACTGACATTCTTGTTCTATAGACAATTGTGCTCTTCAAGAAAAAAGGCATTCCCTTCTGTAAGACTGCAGCGCTTTGTGTGTCATTGGATCACCAGCTATACAGTAGGTCTAGATTTTGTTCACAAAATGTCTAGATATAGTCAAGATCACAAGCTGTATGAATGTAGATGAATCATAATAACCAACGTTTTATTGCAATGTGAACCATATCTATTGTAGATCCAGATGGTAAAATTCATGGAAGGACCAGGAATCTAGATCTAAGGCAGTGGTCTCAAACTCAAGTCCTAAAGGGCCACAGCTCTGCAGAGTTTGGCTCCAACCAGCTCCAAACCACAACTGCATGGAAGTTTCTAATAATCCTGAAGACCTTGATGGATCAGGTGTGTTTGATTAGGGTTGGAGCTAGACTGTGCAGAGCTGTGGCCCTCCAGGAACTGTGTTTGAGACCAATGTTTCACAACTGTTTCACAATGAGAAAGACCAGCTATCTGGATCCAAACTGTTTAAATCTAGTGCTATTGAGCATCACCATGAGGATCATTTACTATCCAAATCTAAACTGCATTAATCCTGACATCACAAGCTGTCAAGATCTACACCCTTAAAAATAGGTTCCAAAGAAGGGTTTTTCCTCAGCAATGACAACCATTTCAGCTTCAATAAAGAAGCTTTCTTTGATCTTTTTTTTGTAAAGAACACTTACAGTAATACTCTAAACAACCTATGTCCACTTTTGTGCAACCACAAATGTTGAAGGTTAAAGTTGATGCCAAAAAGCAGTTGACATTCACTGTAAAAAAAAATCATTGCCAATACTCAAAATTTCAAGGCAACACATTGCATTCACATTTTCATGTTTTCCCA
>JAUMHP010000084.1:7586094-7599978 GCA_032361065.1 Enteromius trimaculatus
TGGGAAAACATGAAAATGTGAATGCAATGTGTTGCCTTGAAATTTTGAGTATTGGCAATGATTTTTTTTTACAGTGTTGAAGGTTCTTCATGGAACCATTGATGCCAAAAAGAAGGTGTATTTTAAAGAGTGTAGACTGCATCACACTATAAACCATTGGCTATCTTATCTACATTCTTCAAGATAAAGGTTCCTTTCCGGGCATCAATGGTTCCAGGGAGAACCTTCAACCTTCATAGAGTGTTGAGCTGATGACATTTTTGTAGACCAACACAGAAGTTAGCATCACCCTGGTTTCCTTAACCAAAAAAAAAAAAAAAAGCATCTGGATTTCTGGAGAAAATAAGTTCTGTGACAAACAAAAACATGTCTGTCTAAAATTTCAAATGGCATCTAACCTGACTAAGGTTTGTCATAGGGGTGTCCAATACTGCTCCTGAAGGGCTACTTTCTTGTAGAGTGTAGCTCTAGTCCTAATCAGTCCTAATCACACCTGGACCAGCAAATCAAGGTCTTCCAGATCACCAGAAGCTTCCAGGCAGTGTGTTGAGGCTCAGCTCTGAAGAACATCAGCCCTCCATGAGGAGAAACATGAAGATCTAGACCGTAAAACCTCTATATAGATCATACTAGTATCAAGTAGATTCTAGATAGAGTAGATAGTATCAGGCATTGATTTAGATAATACCATAAATACCCTTCTGTTGCAGTTCCCATCCAGCCAATGGCGACTGATGGTAAAAGCACCATAGAAAGCCAACAGATGGACAAACTGACTGACGCTCATACAGTTCCAGACTTATAGCAGCTGTGTGGCCGGTATAGATGTGGTTAGGCAAAGGGGCAGGTGACATGACAACATAACAACATACAGACACACATGAGTGGTAAACTGACAAACACAGTCAGGCCCAAGCAGACTCTTTAAATAGGTTTTCAATTCAGAATTCCCCTAAAATTTCAGTCAACAGGCAAATAAACGCAGAAAAGGAAGTCAAAACCAAATTCAAAAGGACACAAAATAACCATTTGCATTCGCTCACACGCCTGTTGAGCATTCAACTGTTAAAAAAGCAGCAATGCTGCTCTCCAACAATATGACAGCACAACAGAAATGATCTAGGATTGATTGCATTACATAATTTGACGTCTACACTGACAAATTAAAATGTTTGCTCACAGCTGTTCATTTTAGAATAGTAGCGCCATATTATGCATGGAAGTGACCTTAATGATAAACCCTTTCGTTGATGCTCTGATAATGTGATGAATTTTGTGGTTATAGCCAATCTATTTAATATTCATAAATGCAAGTTAGTAATTTTTCAAGTACGTTTCATTCAGACAACATATTCCTCGAGTCGTTGGATAAATCATCCAACACTTAAACAGAACCGGCTTGTATCTCAGAGGTCCATCTATGTATGAACTCATTTTAAATTGAAATTCATTCAAATGCATCCAACCTGTTGGCTGGAGCTGCGCTATCTGGTTGGGCAATCAGCAAGACTTCTTTATATGCCTTTTTGATAATTGCAGGAATGTCTGGAATCGTTATCGTTAAAGCAACATCGTTTCCTCGACTACCCGGTAGGCTAATTGTCCGTGGCTCATGCATATGTGAGCTCTTGTGCCAAAAAGTTTTAATCGCAAACACAAAACAATACAGTTTTCATCTCTGTGCTTGCTATGGACCGTTTTGTTTGCACAAAGTGCTCAATTTGAACTTTACTGTGGCTGATTATGTATCATGACCACAAAATATACATCAACAATATGCAGTTCTCTCTCACTCAAATTGATCAAAACGTCAATCAGTGAAATTGGATAAAACATATGAGTTTATTTGCAAAAACATTTTCAAAAATCTTGGTTTTTATTATGTTATGTTTTTTTGTGTTCGTTAGCTGTATTTAATAATTTAATAACTCAAATGTAGTTTAGATTTATTGAAATGCAGAATGAAAAAACATGATTCTGAACAAACTCTTCATATAATAATTAAAATTGAATATATATGATGTTTTTATTTGTCAGAAGTTTGTAATATAATAAGGATGTATTTTTTTATTAAAAAATACAGTAAATATATACTTGTTATATATTTTACATTTACAATAAAAAGTAATTATTGTATTGATAAAATTATTATATTATTGTTTTATATTTATTATTATTATTAATCAAGTGTAATTACATGGCAGTCCTGTTTTAAACCTGATGAGGGCAAAACATTTTGATTGGCAGGTAAGGGGTTAAAACGCAACTGTGTCGCACTGTTTTTAGAACCAATGATGAGAACCTCTCATCCATATGAAGGCATGCCTGGTTCCAATAATTTTGAGCAAATGCCTTTGCTCATTCTCCATGCAATCAAAAAAATGAGTGTACAATGGTGGAGTGAAAGGGATTCTTTTCTTGTCTGGAGCAGTCACTAGTGCATACTCTTGGCTGGGGTCTGACAGCAGGGCTGCCCGACTGCAGTTCTCATTAGACTGTAAATATGATGTGGTTTGGAGGAGAGAGCCAGTACATATGGAGCTGTATGTGCACCGCTGTCTGATGTGCGTTCAAAAACCACCGATACACACAGAGCTTCATTATATAGCGGAGAGAGGAGGAGAGGAACATGCAGACATGGAATGGGGCCGTTTTGGAAGGTCCAGGTTGAGTTTGGAATATTTCAGCGACGGCGAATCCTGGTCCCAGAAGAACATCAACAACATATCCTGTACACACTCACACACCATCAGAGACACTGTAACATCCTCGTCATATTAAGAATGGGTCATAATGGGCCACTGACTATATATACATATATTTGGATAAATAAAGTAAATAAATAAAAATATAATCAAATCTATTCTAAAATAATTGAATGATCTAATTAATATCTAGTTTTGTGTGTGTGTGTGTGTGTGTGTGTGTGTGTGTGCATGCATACTGTATTGTGAAATGAAAACTTGCTTGTGAAAATGTTTTGTTGCATATCCCTACACAATATTACAAAAACTGTGTCTTATGTAAACTGATCTCTGTTCATTTCCTGTCCCCAAGCATCACTCGTGAGCTGATTGTATAGGTGATATATAAACGATTTGAATTAGAATTACCAGCTAGCTGATTTAACAAAGACACAATGGCAGAAAGTGAACCACCCACTTCACGTTTCCATTACCTTTGGGCCCGCAACCGGGTGACTGTGCATTTTTGACACAGTTGGTGGCATCCGAGCCTTGAGCGGACAACACATGTTCGAATTACACAGCGTCCCATTTGCTGCGCAACTGTTGATTAATTCCCTTTAATTAACAAAATGTAACGCAAACCCGCCGCACTTGGGCATAATATGGAGCCGGCAACCACAACAATTGTTTTGCTCCCTTAAGGTTTCCTCACACAAAGGTACCTCTCGTATCAATATTGGTCAGGGGACCCTCCTGCGCCTGCAGAGGCTCAGTATTAAATTTGGCCTCTTTGTGCAGCCGGGGGATTTCCAGCCTGTGAAACGGTGAGATGGATGGGAATGGGCATTGCTCCTCTGGGCAGAGTTACTGTCGCTGTGTGGGAAAAGGTCTCTCTTTCGCTCTCTCACACAAGTCAGGAATGACTGTCTCAATCTCTCTCTGTGCCTGTCTTGTCTTTCTCTCTGGGAGTAGATACAGTTGGTCAATCATGTGAAGGAGTGTTTGTTTTAAAGTGACTTCGCGAGTAGACGTCTTCTGCTCTCCTGTCGACTCCGGTTCTGGTTATGGATCAAACTGGACAATCGAAATGAGACGAGACGTGTACACCAATGTTCGTCTTTCTGTTGCTTCAACAGCTTAAAGACCGAAGTTGTTGGACAATCTCTTGAAAACGCTGAATTCGAGCATACATTAAGAAATATCACAAAAAAAAGGGGTTTCTAAAAATGGTGTAGTACATTTTTCGCTTTGAAATTGATCATTTTACAAATAATTATAAAGAAATGACAAGTACAACATTGACTCAAAGGTGAAATTATGTGTGAAATGTGTATCTGTTGGAAACTGCAGTGATGTGTACTTATTGGTACATATTTTCAAATATGGTACAAAGTTCCCATGGGCACGTTTTCATCATGAAATCAGGTAGAAAATGCCATTAATTTGCCAATTCTTTTCATTTAAATGTTTCAATTTCTGAATAAAAATGGTTTCAAAGTAAATTCTGCACCACTATTTTTCCTGTTGTTAGCAATGACAGAAGCTAAAATTGTCTCTGTTACTGTCGGCTGTGATTGCCAAAGCAAACTTTACAGTATAAAACTGTAATTTACAAACCCAGGAAAAGAACATATACTGGCATCCACCATTATAATGCAGGTAGAAAAAGAGAACAGTATTAACGTTTATCACAATCGCTTTTCCAGAGAATGAAGTACATATTAATATATATGCAAACACAAAACACGCAGCCTGGTCTCATGACAAAAACAAGTGGGAACTTTTCCACATGCACGAAATACACCGTGCCATGTACATTTGACATATTCAATGTGAAATGTACATTGCGTGGCATTGGTTTTACTTGAAATTTCCGTTGAGTGGCGCTAAAACTCTATTTAATGTGACGTTTTACAATGATGTACTATCTGCACTACACCTAACCACAAATAGTAAATGTGACGTATAAAAAAAAACAAACAAACAAAAAAAAAACGCAAAATGCCGCTTAAGCTTTTTTGTTCTTTCATCGTGAGTCATGTTTTTCACAGGATTTGTACACATAAGGATTCCGTGCCAATTCCGAGTAGGCTGAGCTATCAAGCAACCTTGCTATGTTTGGAAAGTGAAACACATGGAACTGTAATCATAACAGTGTATAAGCGCTCACTGTTTTAGTGTTCATTTCTGTTGGAAAACTGCAGTGATATGTACTTATTCGTACATATTTTGAGTCTAGCGAAAAAGTTCCTATGGGTACGTTTTCGTCACGAGATCATAAAAACTAAAAAAATTAATAAACATTTATTAAACAATAGAAGATGTAACATACACACAAATGTATATAACTAATAGTTAAAACTATTATGAAATATGATATTTAAACAAAAGACTTTCAAATGTGGAATATGCTAAATTCTGTTTATCAAAAAATCAGTTTACAGTTTTTTACGAAATGTTGTTGATTTGTTGTTTTTACTTCTAAAAACCATTACAGTTAACTGCGTTGTGCTGTAAAAGTTAAATCCTTTACAGTTTTTCCCTGTATAAAGTACAGAAACTTAGTGTTAATGTCAACAGTTTTTTCTATAGCATTTTTACAATATTTTACAGTTAATATTACACATTTTTTACAGTGAGCAATACAATATGACAACATCGCCCTTCTTATTCCGTCCCTGGTATTGTCTACAAAAGCCTTCGCAAAACTTACACAACTTTTTTCCATACAATGAATATGAACGAGAACGGGAGCTGTTGAGTTGCAAAAATGACAAAAAGAATACAATAGCTTTGATACAAATGCAATTTGGATGTACTAACCGTTTAATAGAAAGGAAATGGCAAGTTTCTCCTTCAGACAGGCTACGATTCATTCAGACTACAGTGTGTTATTCAACCCTATAGTCTGTTAAATGGAATTTTACAACAAGAGCACATGTTTATGCAGCATTCATGAGCACCCAGACGGGGAGATAATTAGATATCCTCTGACAAAGAAAGGAGCAACAGACAAAAAAAAAGACGCCCATTCTTCTGAATGGATTCTTACATGTGACTGATCCATGAAGAATGTACAGTAGTTGGGGGATTTGAACTTCTCCACCATTTCACTCTACCTGATAAAAGCACAACCTAAATTCTGACAAAGCCAAGTGTTACCCCATTTGCATTGTATTCAAATGATCTTTGGTTAGCACGAGTGTAAACTAGCTTGACGCTATTGTTCGTGTTAATGAGGTCAGGCGATGGCTGTCGGGTCGTGCTCCATCCCGTCGGCTCGCTACGGCAGGTGAGCTGACATTCACCTCAAAGCCACCCCACTCGTGTCACTCCGCAGTCTGGCTCATTATGGGATTAAACAAAGCCTAGTCCAGGCCACTTCATGATTCCCGACCGGTCTGCCCTCGAGGGCCGGCTCCACGTGGCCCCTTGCCTCTCGAGCACCGACGGCTCCCAAAGCTCTCCTCAAATGTGTCACATTCCACATGAAACCCGTCTCAGTGGCAGCCGACTTTCTCACAGAACTTTAAAACCCTATTTTTCTTTGAATGGGAGTTTCTCCTTTGTTGTGCGGCACTGTGCAGCCAGGCCCCTAGCAACTTCCCCGATCAGGAATGCCACTGGAATTCTTAGGCAGCGCTTGCCAACTCCAGCTACCTGGTAAAAGGGATTAGGGGCAGCTTTATCCCTTAGTCAAGAATGCGGAATGGATGAACTCCTGACCAAAGAGACGAGGTTGACGTTCAAAGTGTCCCGACATGTTCTTCCCAAACGCTGACTATCTGATAGGATTGATCGGGTTTCCACTCACCCGTCACCTGACCGTATGGTAAATACACACAGTTGTCACTTTCAATTGAAACATGAGACCACAAACCGTTCGAAATGGGTAGCGATGACAATATCCTGAGTGCCTTGTTCCTCAAAATTAAGGGAACAGATTTTAAAAATGAATAACAGAATAAAGGCTTGATTACGGAAACGTTAAAAGGCTTCCCATGTTACTGTTTACCAAATGCTTTCCTGATGACACTTAGTATAGGTTTTTTTTTTTTTTTTCATGCAAATGACACAAATATGAAAATCCATTAAACTGACCATTAGTGTCGGTACAGGTTTTTATCCATCAAAGAAGATATTTGCATAAATGTGACCCTGGACCACAAACCAGTGAGTCATTTTTTTAAAATTGAGATTTATACATCCATTGATGATTTCCATTTATGTATGGTTTGTTAGGACCGGTTCATATTTGGCCGAGACACAACTATTTGTCAATCTATAATCGGAGGGTGCAAAAATCACCTTTAAAGTTCTCTAAATGAAGTTCTTAGCAATGCATATTACTAATCAAAAATTACACTTTAATATATTTACAGTAGGTAGCTTACAAAATATCTTCATGGAACTTGATTTTTACTTATTATCCTAGTGATTAAATAGAAAAATCTATAATTCTGAACCATACAATGTATTTTTGGCTATTGCTACAAATATGCCCCAGCGTCTTAAGACTGGTTTTGTGGTCCAGCGTCACAGATTATTTAACATTTTTTAATCAAATAAACACAGCCGATGAAGATAAAGAGTATTGCTGATAAAGAGTATTGTATGTGTCGGAAACGTTAAAAAGCTTCCCATGAAGCTGTGATACTGAGATCAAAGTGGCAACCACTTATAGGCTCAGTTTACTGTCCTTTCACAAAGAAGAGAGTCTACAAAACATGTCACGTAAATGCCTCGAACTGAGCCAAAACATGCAACTCCAATTGTTCTGGAGGATTTTTTCGATGTGTGCTTCACATAGGCATATCAGTATACTTTTTCTCGAGCAATCAGGTAATCTGAACTGAGCTGCACAGGAATGCAGTTTTCGTTTAGGCAGAGCTATGAAGCAAAGGAGTGGGAACGGAGAAAGTCATGGGAACAGACACAATGTTCTGTGCATGCAAGTGATGTCAGAGGAGCTGCAGTCAACACTATAGAGATGCTATAGGCAGAAGGATGTCACTTTGACTATATCAAACACTTGTCAATATTGATCAGCATATTAGAATGATTTCTGAAGGATCACGTGACGAATGACGCTCGATATTCAGCTTTGCATCACAGGAATATAGTTTTGACTATTTCGATCAAATACATGTAGTCTTGGCGAGCATAAGAGTTTTGTTTTAACACTTAAAAAAAAGACAAGTTAAAAAGGCAACCTAAATTTTAGGCTATATTTAAATTTAAATTCTATTTAAAAAATAACCATTTAAATGATATTTTTTAACATTTATCAGATTTTTACATACAGTTTAAAAATTAAAAACATTATTTTATTATGTATTCATATTATTTTATATTATTTTGGAAATATAATAAATATAAATAAATACTAAAATAAAATAACTATTTTTTTTTACTTTTTAAAATATTTTTAAATTATTCATATTTTTCTGATATAAATATAATACTTTCAATTCAATTAAAAATCATTAGTACATACTTATACCTTATAATACAACACACAATACTATATTTTCAAAATATTTGTACGGAAAAATTACTCCACACAAGCAGCAAGCGAGCAAAAAGCAGATGGAAAATGTGTTATTTATGATTTATGAACAATTTTTTCCACTTTCAAAAGTGTGCAGATTGGGTTTTCTGTTATGTGACGTTTCCAAATGAAACTAGATATTTAACAAAAAAACAACGTAGTGCACTAAAAAACAAAAAGGTTAGTGGTGAAGTCACCCCTAAGTCTGAAGCAACTAAATGAGACACCAGCTATTTCAAATAAAGGCTCGGATGCGAGCAAAAGGTCATAAATTCAGTGGCGCAGCAGCAAACGACTGAGGCCTTCGGTGCTGCTCTGTTGGCACAATGGCCTTTCACAGCAAACTTAGAAGAGAAGCAGCGCTGCACCACGAGCAAATGCTAACCACTTTCTTTGATTCTGCTTTATAAGGCAGAGGAAATATGAAAAGGTGGATTTCTCAGAAATTCTTGTGGGGCACAAAAGAGGAGGGAAAACAACAACACCACACCAAGCGCAGATCAAGCGTCTATGTTGGTTGGGTGATAGGGGCTTTTTCCACCCTGCCAGCCTGGGCCCTGAGCCCATACCACATGAGAGGAGGGTGGAGCAACATACGCGCTAAAACCCCTCATCTACACTATCAGACTACTCAAGAGCTCATGCATCAAAAAGGATGCAAAGGTATCATAAAAATGGTCCATGTGATGTATGCACTATGTTCCAAAACGTTTGAAGTCTGATAGCTTTATGTTAGAAACAGATGCAATTAAATGAAACGTTTCCCTCCAAAAGGTGTTAGCCTCTGCCCCTAAATCAATCAATCAATCAGTAGGTTGAAGCTCATAAGTTGATCAATTTGATGTCAGATTAGAGTGAACTGTATCAGCTGCTACAGCTGAAAACAGAAGAAATAAAGACATACTGGATCGCAAGGATGCATATATAATTTAAAAATATACATATATATACTGTACATATGGATGGGATGCTGTGAGGAATCTTGCTCTCTGCTCTGTCTCTAAACTGATGCTTCTCACAAGCCAACACATGCCAGAATGCACCACCTTCACCTCTATATGCATACTTCCTGCGGAATCCAAAAGATGACCTCCACACTACATTTCAAAGGCAACTTCAAGGAACAGTTTACCCCAACATTTTGACAGCTAGATCTCCTTGACATGTTCAAGAAAGACGTAACAAATCATTTTTTTTCAGATGGATCTATAATTAATCAGTTGATTCAGGTCATAGTCCTGTGGCCAGCTGCATAAACTTTGTTCCCTCTATGTTATGAATAGTTTAACCAACTAGCATTTAGCCAAGTCTTTTCTGATTCAAATTGGGCTCATCTACCTTTTCGCAACCGACTTTATAATTATAACCAGTCTTAAATTCGACAAATACGTTTTTAAGAGTAATCTAAGCAGTTTATGCAACCGGCAAAAAGGTACAAAAGGTGTTATTAAAGTGGTACCTTTTCGAAAGGTAAGATGTTGTATCTAAAAGGTCCAAACGTGCATATTTATTAGCACCTAAAAGTTACAAAAGTACACCTTTTGAAAAGGTACTGCCCCAGTGACAGCTTTTGAACCTTTTTTTTACTGAGAATGTGGTCTAAATGATTTGTTTACGACTTGCTGACTGGAGAGGAAGCTCATCAGTGAATAACGATTTCAATTCAGTTTTCTCCCATGAAATGATCATATGACATCAAAAACATTTGTTTGGACTGGTTTTATGATCCTTTTTACTCCTTTTTGAAGTTTGAGAGCAATGTATTTGCATAGAAAGCAACAACTACAGTAAATAATGACTGAATTTTAATTGTTGGATGAACTGTCCCTTTAAGTCTGTTTTTTCCTTACGTTGCAAATATCTCTGCTCTCACAGTACATAAACTTCAAGCTATTCTTCCATTCCCTATTTTTTGCCTACATGTCCCTCTGGCCATGTTTGTGCATATCCATGTCAGTATTGTCTGGAGGGAAAAACCCAGATGTTCCCTCGGCCGACAGCATTGTGTTCATCTGATGTACAGCCTCGCGTATCCACACTGCCCCACGGCTCTCTCTGTCCCTGCTCTTTCTGATCTACACAAGGCAGTCTCTGCACTAGAAACCCTAGAAACCCCGAATGTGGGCCGGAAGCTACGCTTTGCTAGCTCCAGAATGCAAAAACTTCTGACTACGAGGACCTCCAACAGATTCCTGAGGTCAGTCTGAACCCTGACATCACAGCCTCCCAGATTCCAGACAAGCTCCTCTGGGAAAATTGTTGCAAGGAACCAACAAGACCTCTAGTATTACATAGCAAATTGTTTATCATGCATTGCAGCTATAGGAAAGAGCAGCAGACAGGGATGCTTAAAAAAAAATAGGCTACTTAAACATCTGGGTCATTGACGCATAAGTGTCCATGATTAAGAAAACCTCTAGTTTAAAACATGTTTCGTAAAATAAAAAAAGCTAATCAAATAAGCTTTTAGGGAGTTGCCTTGTCATAAAAAGTAAAAGTAATCTGCTTTAAGAGACTTTTGTAGAATGTAATGTAGGATTATTAATTCATGAGTATAACAATTATATTTAATAGAATTTGGGGGTTACACCATATGACAAGACAACCTATAATAGATCAAATTATTTGGTATTTACATTAATAAATAAGATACTTATCAAACATAATTAATTAATACAAAAAGTAATTTTTTATATGTTTTTTTGTGAAGTCAGACCACATGACATTTAATAACCTGAAGTAAACTTGCCAAGTCATTAAAAGGTCATTAAATCTGTTTTTGGGTGGTTGCACCACATGACATGTTAAAGGTCAAATTATTTTAAAATTGAATGACCTTGACACATAGTCAGGGGTCTCTCTGATATCCTTTTTTTGTTTTAAGTTGTTGTTTTTTACCAGAATATCAGTCACACAACATGACTCTTCAGCATCTTGAGCAACCTAGCACTCAAAACCGACATGAAACCAAAACAGATTCACAATTTATACTTTGTTACTTCCCTCATAGCTCCAAGTTTCCCCTGTGCGTTCAAGTAGGGAAAGTGACACAAGTGATTCCCTGCATGGGAAGCTTGGTATTCCCTCCCTGGGTGGTGGGAAGGGAGGCCAGGGCAGACCTGTCCAGATGGACCCAGGCTTGGCGAGGACAGAGCAGGGTCAAAACAGAAACTGAAGTATCAAAGCTAAGTGGTCTGCTTCCCGAAACTTGGCACTTTGCAGCAGCACTAAGGGGGGATATCAGATAAACTCAACCCTGCTGTCGGAATGGCTGCATGTAAGGAAATGAGGTGAAGGTCACGACCTGGAAAGCACAGGTCAAATGTGGCGGCCCACCATTGGAAAGCAAGCCATGCGATCAGTGCGGCTAACCAGCAGATGGCCATAAAATCTGAGTCGAAGGTTGATGGAGAAGCAGGAGGGTCTCTGAAGGCCAGTGTCCAGCCTTTCTGAACGCAATGGATACATAAGTAACGGGGCAACTGTCACATCAGGACCACCCACCACCCGGGGCGGCATCCCCCCACCTCATCTCTCGGCTAAAACCAAAGCCTCATAAATGTCAAGATTAGGAAAGGAAAAAAGCAAAAGTGTTTGGTTAACGGAGACATCTGTGCATGCTCTCTAACAGCCGAGAAAGATTTTGAGAGCTTTCCCGCAATTTTCTCTACTTTAGGTATTACTTTTTAAGTTAAAACGCGAGCATGTGTGAAATGTTTTGAGCCCAGTCTCGTTTAAATCCAGCTGAAGATTGGAAAAGGAAAACCTTCTTCCTTTTCTAATCCATGACTGATCCAGTCGTTCCACAAGGATAAACCTGGCAAACGGCTAGACAAGACCCTTCAGGTCAGGCAGATTGTTTTCAGGCTGCTAGGCGCTCAGATACCGCACACCTGATTAAAGCCATAGCAAACCCAGAGCAGACAGATATGAGGTGGTCTTCCAGGATTGAGAGTAATCACTGGGAAACGCATGACATGGCCATCCGGGAGCTTAAGCGTCATGTTTCGCGCAAGTTAACTATAGTTAGGCGAGTGCTTGAACCATGGACAAATGAAAGCAAGGATTGATCTGTGTCCAAAAACAATCAAGGATCAGATTATACAGTCACTTCCTATTTGGGTCAAGGACAAAACATATCGAGATGGTACAATAATTCTGTGTTCACGTCACGACGGAATTAGCGCAATTATGAGTTTCCGAATCGCAAAATCTTAATTTCGTAATGTTTCCTTAATCACGGTAATCTCTGACTTAATCATTGTGATGTCATGTAAAAATACACACACAACAAGACCACACTTCCGATATAGTTATAAGATGAGGTAGGGCTGGGCGATATATATCGAATATATATTATGCGCATCTCATCAGTAAAGCCGGTTCTACGGCTGTGTGTATAAGCTGGCGTTCCAATTGAAAACAGCTGATGGAGATTTACCGCTAATAAAAGAACCGGCTTTACTGATGAGATGCGCATAATTTATCGTTCGATATATAACACCCAGCCCTAAGATGAGGTATGTAAGGTAGGCTATATACCATTTACGAAAAAAAAAATATTTTCTTCATTTTCAAAATTCAAAATGTAATTGAATGAAAATGCAACTGAGCCTCTGGTTGACCCGGGTTCGAAGCTCAAACTTCAACCAGCAATTTCCTTTCGTAAAATCACAAAAAGAGTAAAATTCAAAATTAAGCAAGTAAATAATTATTAGTTTATTATTTTATTGACATACTTAAATGAATAGGCTAGTTCAATAAAACTTTGTAATCATTTACTAACCCTCACGTTGTTCCAAACCTGTAGAAAATTCTTTCATATGTTGACAAAAAATAAGGTTTTTTGAAAAATGCTGAAAAACCTAACTGTTATTGGTCCCCATTGCCTTCAATAATATGGAAAGAAATAATATGACTTCAATGGAGACCAACCTTTCGATTACCAGCATTAAAAAATATATATATATTTTTTATATATTTTTGGGTAAACTATCCCTTTAATGCTTTATTTTATGGATAATAATAATCTATTAATTAAATATTTATTAATTAATAGATTAATTATTATTTTAAAACAGGCTATTAATAATAGAAAAATTTGTCAGCATTTGTATCAAAGAAACATTTTAAATGAAATTTTGATCACAAAATTATAACTGAAGTACTACTGCTAATACTAATTATAATAATATCACATGCTATTCCTACACTCAGTTACTGATTAGTATTATACAGTGTTGAAGATGAAAAACAGTATTTGTTTTGCTGTGGTTTAACATTTTGCATTCCAGTCTGCGTTTGAATCCCAGTAAAGCCCTCCTCAAGGCAGGTGCCATTACAAATACAATCGGCTGACAACCTCCTGTCCATCTCTGTATCTGATCCCATGACTTTGGGTGCCTGTGGGCAGAAGTCTAATCTATGAAATCAGCCTAACCCTCCATTCATTTCACATTCTCATAGTGATGTGTCACCAGGAACAGCCTAAAGAGTTCGAAAGAAACCTCATGAGGAAATAGTTTCTGTCAAAATTGCCTTTTTTCAAAAATGTAAAATAATTAACTTAAACAAATTATTTAAAATATTATATTACGTTAATTGCTTACTTAAATTGCTTAATCATTTACAAAAAAATAATAGTAT
>JAUMHP010000084.1:7623994-7650091 GCA_032361065.1 Enteromius trimaculatus
TAGATAGATAGATAGATAGATAGATAGATAGATAGATAGATAGATAGATAGATAGATAGATAGATAGATAGATTAGTGCTGTGAAACAATTAATCACATCCAAAGTTTTTCTTTACATAACATATGAGGGTGTACTGTATATAAATACAGATACATATATTTTGAAAATATTTACATGTATATATTTATATCCATATAATCTATATTACATTTAAATATATTTAATATATAAACATTTTCTTTTTTTTTTATTATACACATGCATGTGTATGTATTTATATGTACATAATACATTCACACACACACATTTGTAAACAAAAACTATTAATCTTATTATAAACCATTTATTTTTTGAGAGCACTAATATTATTTGGACAGGTAATAATATATAATATGTTTTAAATATTAAACAAGTATATTAAACAATATTATATGAGACTAAATATTATTATTATAAATAATAACTACATCAAATGTTAAATAAAGCATTTAATATAAAACTGAATCATATTTAAGACAAACTAAAAAAAAACAGATTTCTTTAATATACTTTGATAAAGCTGGTGATTTTATGGATTGCTTCCATAACTTCAGTTGTGCTTATAAAACTGAAACACTGAGCTTGCAAGTAACAGAAAGTCAACATTGTCATTTCTCAGAAGCCAAGTATCTTAAAACCACAGCAGGTGACAGTATGCGTAGGAGATAAATCAACCATAACGGCCGCACAGAAAGATCAGCCATTTTGATTTTCATCCCAGAAGGGTGCTTTAACATTCTTGACAGAAATCAGGCATACAGTATCTTGACAATCCTTTGCAATAGGGAAAAATCAAATAAATAATTTTGTTCTGTCTGCTGGGATGCATGTTGAAGCTGCTCTCTGGAGGACAAAGACCTCCCTGTATCTGTTTCAGGAGTCAGAGACACTGTGTTCCTGATCCGAGCTACAGCCTCCCCTCCTCCTCTTCCTCAGAAGAGAAGACTCTGGATGAACGTTGCATTGCTGCGCCACCGAGGTTCTAAAATGAAGGCTGTGCCCACATCCTGTGTTCATGTTCTATGTCTTAAACCAGCACCTGCCCGCCCTGCCCCTCGCCTTCTGCGATAACTCAAAAACTGAAACTGCTGAAGCATTTTCTGTTTTGTTTTTGAGTTTGTGCTTGCATCGGAAAAGCATGTGTTGGGCAGATTTCACAGAGGAAGCACTGCATACATGACTACAGCAAACAAACGCAGCTGAAAGAGTTATCGAATGTACCTTCCAGCTACGTGGATGTTGAAACTTCATGCACTTAGAAACATCCACTGTGCTGTTATTACAAATTAAGATGAATATTACTCAATCCAGCTATGTAGTCTGAGCTTGGTCACTTAGTTTGGATAAATTCAGAAAAATATACAAAAGGTTTGTTCTTTGAAGGATTTTAATAACAGCCGAGGTATTCACTCTGGTCTGCTTGGGATGCCATTCACAATTCAGGGAGTCTGCCCTTATTGGACCACTAGAAAGTCACATGCGATGAGTGAGGATGATAGAAATACGTTTTAAAAACACATGAATTAGAAACAGAAACATTTTGGAAGCATACATTTTTTGGGGGGAAAAAAGTTTCATATTTACTAAAACATCAAAAATGTCAAAGAGTGGAACCGTAATGTAATCAATTTTACCCTTGAATAGACAAACAATTTATTAAATTAATAAAGAAAAATGTAACTGTTGTTATTAAAGATTATGAATGTCTGATTTAAAAGATCTTGACAGTAAGAAAATCTGCCTTTTGCAGTGTAATGCAGCGTAAAATTGTCATATATATATATATATATATATATAAAAGATTTTTTACTTAGTTTGTCTGCTTCCCATCATGCAAGTTGGCTATTTAAGCATATAAATTTGACAAGATATGTAACACACAAACACATTCAGCACATTTTAACCAGATGTATTTCAAGTAAATTTTGAACAGTCTGTACTGAGAATATGGTGGAAAATATCCCTCTCTTTCCTCAACTGTGTTTCAAATAAGACCAAAGAAACACATTTGACTATTTTGGCTATGATTTAGTGTTTGAGCCTAATCTATTGAAATTAAATGTTCAATTGTCTGGACGATCTTGAAATGTTTCGGTTTAAAAATATTCCTGATGCACTCAAATCAGGATTTCAAATTTAAAAAGCTTTTACTTTCAAGTTCATATTTCACACATAAAAAAAAGGTGTATTGAAAGATGAATTATGACTATGTAAAACAAAGATCTTAACAATAAGAAGATCTGCCATTTCCTAAAAGGTTAAAAATATATATATATATATTTTAATGACCAAAATAAATCTTATTGGGTTCTTTTTGCTTATTGATTATGCCACACTGACTTAAATTTAAATATTTTTTTAAATGCTTCACTGCTTTTTAAATAAATAAATAAATAAACAGTGTATCTGACAAAACGTATCTTCATAAAAAGATAGAAATGTCACATGACAACAAAAGTTCTTAGGTATTGGTCAGAGCTACGCTACACTGGTTTACAATGTTTATAAAATGTAAATATTTGACAATTATTTCGCTACTAATGTAATGAAATATCTTTGTATTAACAATGACAAAAAAATTGGATCTTCTAAATTGGTAATTCTTTACTGGTAATGACTTTGATATACAAAGTTATCCATACACAAACATTTTTAAAAAAAAATGCTTTGTTTTTCTAACAATTAATAATATATTGTTATAATATAACACTTTTTTCAATAAGTGAAATATTTTAGCCTTTTAATGACTTTTTTCCACCACCAATACTTTTTTGACCTAAAGCCTTATAAAAATAAAAAATGCTTTTACTTCACATTTTGAAATACATTAATAAAACTATTAATAAAACAGTGTGCTCAAATCATTCATGTATGAATTGAATTTTGAATAACTTCCGGACAAAAACAAGCATCACGTCATGGACCATTTAAACTTTCTATAAGAGTACATGTAACTGAGAATATCTTTATATAGCCTATATATATATATATATTGTGCCATCATCAGCCATAAGTTTGCATCCATGCACCTTTATCGGCCATAAAAATGAGAACTAAGTATCTTGACCCCTGAACATCACGATGTTAAAAGAATAATGAAAACAAAGCGCGAAGCCGCCCACCGATGTTCCCCAGGGCTCAATTGCGCAAGAGTTTATCACTTACGATAAGGATCTCATTACACTTAGTTCTCTTACAAAAGAAACGAAAAACAAATGACCACCTCAGCAACGACTATCCCTTTGGTTACTCCTAAAGCTACTCGTCGTGTCACGACAAACTGAGATTTTGCCAAAAGAAATACATCAGCGCTCTCTATTTTTCACCGACTAACGTCCCGGATGTCTACCAACATCGTAGTTGCGCTCGTTCTTTCAGAGATGAGAAAAGTGCTTGTATCATCGACGTGACACGCGTTTAAGCTCACAAAACCGGAAAATATCTTAAACATGCCCCTTACCGAATTAAGAGATTTTCTGGCGGTCCTCGGCACGCGACATCCTCTCTCGTAGTAAAGTTTTCATACAGCATGCAACTGTGTTGTTTACAAAGTCTTGAGCGGAATCCCGATTGGTCCGGGTCGAGCCAAGGCAACGCCCAGAAGCTTAAAGCCCATCTGACGCGACGCGACAAAGTTGTAATCAGCGCCGCTTTATTTCACCGCGCCGCAGAGTTGTTAACGGAAACGCTTTAGTTGGTAGTTAGTTTGTCTCGTCGCTTGCAGTTTATATACGGGTATTCAGTCTGAGATTTGCGCTTTTACATCGGCTGTAATGATCAGATTTTGCACAAGGTGGTGCCATTGTCAACCTACTCAAAGTTTCAGGACTAGCAGATTTACTGTTACACTTTATTTGACACAGCAGGGAGGCAATATAATGTAACAAATACCGCAAAAATACAGTACGTTCTTTTTTATAAAGACATTCTTTATGATGATCAGGCTTCCCTAAACGTATTACATAATGCAACATTATTTAGAACAAATTTTATAATAAAAGAATTATAAACTTTCTTTGAAGGCTACTGCCTTTTATATATATATGCTTTTTTATATATGCTTATATATGTTTTTTTTTTACGGGGCTGCTTAATTGTCATTAAAATATAATATAAACAACTGTCAAAAGAATGTTATAAAATATTTTTCATGTGAATCATAGATATCAAGAGTAACAAAACGTAATAAAACATAGGCTAGTGATATTAACAAAATGTCACTTAATTACTTAATATGGGTTTTCCAAATATAAATCACATACAAAATATGTATCAATGAATGAAAGGAATATTATTCAAATATATTTTAAACCAATTTTAGCCTTATATGGTATGGTATGGTATATAATTTTTAATACAAAATAAAAATAACATCACAGTATAAAACAATGCCATGTAAAATTTAAGATTTGTGTTTATTTGTCTGCTTCTCATCGTGCAAGGTGGCTTTTAAAGCATATACATTTGACAAGATACGTAACACATAAACACTTTTATCAACATCTAACCCAGAGGTGTTTCTAGAGGTAAATTCTGAAAATGTCTCTCTCTCTTACCTCAACTGTTTCAAATAGGACTAAAGAAATTCATTTTCCTTTTTTTTTTTTTTGGCTATGATATAGTGTCCTAAAATCTCCTGAAATTAAATGTTAAATTTACCTTCTTGAAATGTTTTCAGTTTAAAAATACTCAGATCAGGATTACAATTTAAATAGCTTTTACATTCATGTTCATATTTCACACGTAAAAGAAGGTGTAGCTTACCTCATTTAATAAAGGTTTAATCTTTTAAGATCATGAAAATAAAATTATTAAAAGTAAAATATCACACATTTTGTACATCATACTGGTTTTAACAATAAGTTATAGTTTATATTAACACAAAATAGCTATTGATCTTGATTAAACACTTTAAAACCTTGAATTGATGTATCTATAACTCATTTGTCTCCTTCAATGTTTTTTAATCACCCGTTATCGTATTACGTAATAATAAAGTGACTTGGCGTGCGTCTCTCGCAGTGTTGATGCATGACGTCACGGCATGCCCTCGACGCCCCTCCCTCGCGCTCCTCTCGGTGTTGTTTCCGCATAATTAAAGGAATCCCCGCCCAGCTCGATCCCAGCTTGGCTGCGTTGTTTGGGGACAGTCCGAAGATGGCGACGGCCCAACTGTACTGCGTCTGCCGGCAGCCGTACGATGTGAGCCGGTTCATGATAGAATGCGATATTTGTAAGGACTGGTTTCACGGCAGGTAAGGAATTCAACCGTTTCTTCGTCACACGTTGCGTCGGAAAGGCAACAAAAAAAAAATCCGCGCATAAAATCCTATGGCACTTCGGGTGTCAGTAAGCCGAGCGTAAGCTCGCTCGCTCGCGCTGAGACGATTTCACGCGCTGCTTTGTCAATATTTCCAGCCGTTAATCGCCCCATTTGCAGGTTTCTCAATATAAACGCTCGTGTTACCAGTTGGTTAAAGCTTCGTCATTGTTTTGCAGTAACATTTGACTGTTTTTCCACGGCTTCTCAAAAAATTCAGCGACCCGAGCAGCAAAAATGGATTCATGCAGGGTTTCCTCAGAAGCTTTGTGGCGAGTAGTTGCAGAGCATCAGCTGACATTAACCCCTTGTGCAGGTTTGTGTCACATAAAAGTAAACAAATAATCAGTATCGCCGTGCACGTGAGATTGCGGTACGTCAGGCGCCAGGAGAAGGTTTATTTATAATGCGTATTTAACATCAGTTGAGGCAACGTGCTACATGTCAAAGCAAAGTTATAAGTAGAGGGATGAGCAATTCAAAACAACACTGCTAATACTACTAATAATAGTAATAATAAAGAAAAAAAGTAGATAGCTGATTAAAAAGGAGTAAGTCGTGATTGATGTGGTGCTGAAACTTGCACGCTTTTGAGTGAACTCGTGCGTGATGTTTTCTTCTGAAGACGTGTCTTGTTTCTGCTGTTTAAAAATATTATAAACTGCAGTGGTTGCTTTTGTAGAGGCGTTAACAAAAAATTAAACGGGGTTTTAATTCACTTTCGACATAAACACTGACTTGCCAAACAACATCTGGAGAGAGAGAGAGAGCCTGTTTTGGTGGCTTATTTTCATTTTTCAGGGTTTGCTGCTGCATATTTATGCAGCTTGTAGTGCGAGGGTTATTGCTCGTGAATTAAACGTATGTGACATGCAGGTTAATTCTTTGTTGGTTGTTCTGCAGCAGTCAGTCTGTGAAGCGTGAGGAAACGTGGGGGGTTTCGATGAAAAGTTACACGGGGATGGGGGGGGTCCTAAACAAAGACGTGTGGTTGAGTTTACGAGATTAGACCCTTCCCTATTTCTTTCGTCAAATGTTTTAAATGCGCGTTACGGATTGCTTGGAAAGTATCGTCTTATTTGGGGGGTTGCTTGGTTTTATGGGAGTATTACACGTAAAAAGGAAAGTCGGGTTCGTAAAGGAGCTCAGCGCCTAAGGTTTCTGTGATTGTTTGGTCTTTTTGATTGACAGCAGGGGTCGGGCAATAATTTAAATACCCCAGTTTTACATATATGGGCATACGGTTCCGCCTCTTAAAGGGACGGGTACTTTTTGACGTGTGCAGCGTGGAGCTAAAGCCATGTGTGAAACGCTCGGAATGAAACGAGCTTGAACTGTAAATATTACCGGAAAGCGTGCGAGAATATCGCGTGAAATGGCAGGGTGGTACGTTTGTTTTTAGCTTACTTGTAAATATTTTACGATACCACGAGCTAGATGCATACTGTATGTGTTATAGACAAGGGATGAGTTTATCATATGTATGCATGAGAATATTTTTTTTTTTTACAAGACCTCCACTTTGATCTTTTTTAAATGATACTTTTGTAGTATGTTAGAATTTCTAAGTGTTACTTATATTATTATTGAATTAATATTAAATAATATCTGTATATAACAATATAATACATATTAATAATTTTATATCGTTTTATGTATAAAATAAAAACATGAATGTGAAATATGTGTTATCATTATTGGAATATAATTTTACACAATTTATATAAATTAAAATTTCAATCATATAAAATAGTTTTATTATCATTACTGTTATAACTTAAACTATATAAACTACTTTTCTGTTTTTAATGCACATCTTGCGCAAATCACACCACAGCTTAGAACTGACATGGTTTGAATTCAAATTCTAAATAACCGCATTTCAGAGATCAATTAGAAACGGGTCACAACCCAAATTCCCCACCCTTATGATAGAATTATAAATATTTATCGTGCATTCTTGCAGTAGACTTTTGTGTTTGAATTGCAAGTCATTAGCCAAGGGGGGTTTGTATCTGTGCATTACAACATTGTGGTGTGTTGATAACACAAGATAATCATATTTTTGGAATGCGTGGTTGATGTGTTTTGTTCGTTTTGTTCTGTTACTCAGAGGTTCCATGTGGCACTGCTGTCTGCCACCAATGGGATTAAACGGTCTAGCCGGTCGCAGAGGCCTGGCTGTTATCTGGCTCCATGCACAGCCTGGTTTGGGAGGCAGGAGCTGCTGGGGGTGAAGCCCTCAGAGGATTACGAAACTCTTGATATTCATTCCTGATAGAAGCCTAGTTATACAGTTTCAAAAACTGCCCGTGCATGCTTTACCTGTCAGGTGCAGGCCAGTTTTACAGCACTTACAGTGACCTTGGAAATGGAATGCTACTTAATCACTCCTTTAAATGGTTAGGCAAAGTCTCCTGAATCAGTTCTGAGGTCTGTGATTGTGTTTGCGTCTCCGTCATTTGAATAATGCTTGTATTTGCATGCATGATGCACTTGCGTGGGTGCGCTTGTGTGTGTGTCTGTAGGAGGGGAAAGATTGATGGAGGCCTCGCTGCCCAGAGGCAAGTTCAAAGCCCCATTCATCAACATCCCTCTGAGGCTGAAAACACTGAGGAGAGATGGATGACTTTTGTCTTGTCAGCCTAGGTTTTTACTTGGATTGGGCCAGTCATAAAGTCATCCCGTGTTCGTACGGGACATTAGGGATTTTTAATGATGATAAGATGATCATGTGCTGTGATCAATTAGGATAAAATAATGTAATGATAATCTGATGGAATCTTATGTATAGTTTTAGTTACTTGCTAAATGTCTATTGCAATCTCTTGCACAAATGTGTGCAGGATTCTAAAGAAAAGTCAAATCTGTGCATCGGTTTTCGATAGTCTTTAGTAACAAGATTATTTGAGCTGTTTGTCAGATGGATTTTTCACAGACTGCTTATGATTAACGGCCTTAGGTTGCCAACCTATTGATTTCAAGACCATTATCCACTTTATGAATAGACCGGATGATCTCACTGGTCATCTGTCACATTTGTCATATCTAATAAGTGCTGTTATAGTATTCTAATGCTCTGAAAAGGGAAAGTAGTTTGAGCGGTGGGTTTTCACCAAGATTGTAAAAATGTTGAATGTTGTTTGAACTGCTTTCTGTTTTCATTTATTTTAAAATGTGAGGTATTTCTGTGATCATTACTCCAGTCTCCGGTGTCACATAAAATTATTCTAATATCCCGATTTGGTGCTCAAGAAACATTTCTCATTATTATCAATGTTAAAAAGTGGTTGTGCTGCTTAATGTTTTTGCAGAAACCAAGATGCATAACTCTTGGAACAATAACCCCCGATTTCACAGACATGGTTTAAGCCTAGTCCTGGACTAAAATCGAAGGCTTATACAAATGACTTAAATGCCCTAATTGGACTATGGCTTGATCCTGTCTTAGATTAAGCCGCTTCTATGAAACCAAGTTCAAAATAACATTATGTATTTTAAATAAAATACTATACTAATATTATAAAAATGTATACAAAATGTAATGTATCCTTGCTGAATAAAAGTAATTGGTTCTAAAATGCCACCAAACTTTTAGTTTAAACTGTACAGGTCTGTGCTATTTTCAGGTACAGTTACAGTCTTGTTTGTGTTTTGTTCACAAAACAATGGTGAGAGTTTGCAGCCCAGTAGTGTCTGGAGGAAGTTCTCTGCTCTTGTTGAGGTGATGGTCTTGGCCGAGCTTGTGGGTTTGAAGCAGTAAAGCCTAGTTTCCTATGCTGCTAGATGCAGCTTCCTGTGCTCATTACTCTCAGCGGCTTGTCTGTGTTTAAGACAGACGGTCGGGTTCACAAAGAGGCATAAAGTAGAGAGGGGAAGGCTTAGTTTATCTTTCGCTACTCTCATTTTATGTTATGTTTCCTGCTGCTTCACTGTCTGTTGGCTGAGCTTTTTTTTTGCCCGCAGTTTCCTCCCTGACTTCCCTCAGCCAGGCTTAATTTAGCGAATAAGGGCAGCCACACATCAAACCGGACAGTGTCCTCTGTGTTCTTCGCTGTGGAGATCTTTACTAACACAAATGGTGCGGGTTCACCTCACAGTCCTGCTCATCCACTTTATCTTACTGTTCTATCATTATGCCCTCAAGCAAAGCACTTAACCTTAGTTTATTCCAGGAGGACTGTCTTTGCAATTAGAGTGTTGTAGGTCACACAGGATGAGGTGTCCACTAAATGATGAGTAACCCAAGCTTGGGACTGATGGATATGAGAGGTCACGGTCAGGTTCTGCTATGCTGTCCAACTCGGAAACCCTACTCTTCCACCTCGTAATTAGGGACTCCATAAATCTAAGTCAAGTGAACTTGCTAATTTTGACTTTTTCACCCAGGTCTGAGGTTATAGAAGTATACTTTACCCTTTCAGCAGGTTACACAAATGAGTATTCTGTCATCATCTACTCCCCTTATGTCACTCCAAACTTGTATGAGCTTGCTTCTGTTGAATGCCAAAGGAGATGTTTAGCAGAGTGTTCATGCTGCACTTTTCCATACAGTGAACGTGAACCGTGACCAGGGGTTGTTTAAGGGTTGCTGCACCCCAAAAGGAAAACTTTCATTAATCACTCCCTCCCCACAAAGTTCCAGTCCTGTAAAATCTTGGTTTGTTTTTCGGAGCACAGTTTAAGATATTTTGGATGAAAATTGGAAGGCTTGTGACTGTCTCATCGACTGCCAAACAGTTACGACTGTCCATCTGCCATCAGTGGTTGAACCATAATATTATGAAGCTACAAGAATACTTTTTAGACAGAAAAGAGAATTTATTTAACGATTCGGCACTGTGAAGTCTCTGTAACGCCATTTTGTAGATAATCAGGTGGATGCTATTTATGAATGCAGTTCTGTGGTCAGTTTTACACTTTTTTTTTTTGCACTTTGACAGTCGTAATTGTTAGGCAGTCAATGGGACAGTCACAAGCCTCCCAGTTTTCATCCCAAAATATAATAAACTGCATTCCAAGAATGAACGAAGCATTTACGAGTTTGGAACGACATGGGGGTAAATGATTAGTGCAAGTAAATTTTTCCTCTCAAAATGTTATTCCAAAGAATACAAACCTGTATAGCTCCTTGTCTTATTATTTTGAGATACTTTTTTACATATTCGACAAAATACTAAATAACATGAGGGTGAGAAGGTGATGGCAGAATAATAATTGTTGGGTGGACTATCCATTTAAGCATTTCTAAAGCTTTATAAATCATTATATTCCTTTCAATTCCCATTTCTAACTCTTTAGCAGCAAAAATCTAGAGTGGTTATGATGGAATAAAACACATTTAAGTTAAAATTCGCCATATCTACATTCATGCTTTTGTTGGCAAGGAGGTGTCAGCTTCACACCATAGTACAAAGTGGGATTCTGTGAGCGTAATGGGATCTATGGCTTACATACTGTGAGTTCTGCCTGTGAACTTGCCATCACCATGGAGACTCTTTTTATCTGCTTGCCGTCTATGTGAACGATTGGTTAAGCCTTCAGGAGATCTCATTGGTTGTGTTGGGTTTTGTACTTGCCATGACTCCTTCGAAGGAGCCTTCAAGCGTTTTCCAACCTTCTGCTGTTAAAGCGCTTGCTAGGATCTGCATTTGACCTAACAAGCCGCACGAAACCAGCCCTCACCCATTATCTCAGGAACCATCAGAAATATGTTGCACTCTCATTGGAGAGCCCATGGGCAATTCTCCAAAATCGTGCCGTTGAGAAAAATGGCCACATCCTCTTATTGTTTGTCTGGACTTGTTCTATCTCCTGATCAAGCCTACATTTCCGCTGAGTAATGACTATCTCCATTCAGGCTAAATGGCAGGTCATAAGAGCTCTGTGAAGAACGGATGTTGTCAGAGCGTTCATCAACCGTGGAAGAGGATTTTGCTCTTCATAGCTGCTCAGTGTGCGCTCATGTCTTTTGAGGCCAAATCCAAACATCTTTTTAGGGCTTAAAAGCTCTTTCTTCCAGAAATGGACAACCCAGATTTATGATATGGATGAAACGGTGCCTATAGAGGCTTGTTTGTGTCTCCAGTCGAACAGCTTTTAGTCAAACAATCATCCAGTATGATCAGCTAGTACATTTTCTAAATGTTGATATGTGTGTCCAATTTAGACAAAGGATTGGGACCGATGCAATGACATTCTGTTTCCCATCAAGAATCCCCCCCCCCCCCACACACACACACACACTTCTGACAAAACAACATGCAATACCAGTGCAACAGCGTAAGCCTTGGCAGTGAGCAAATGCAATAGCTTGGTGAGATTTAAATGAATAAAATAACACCGAAACAAACAAGTCCTTTGCTGTGCCTCTCATACTTTAATGCTATTATCCTATTTTACGCTGAACCACCCTCTTGAGGTTAAAAAGTGCACAGTTTAGCAAGTCTCTTGAGGTTTTTGGAAATTCGTTTGTGACAACATGGCTTGCTCGTTTGCAGAAACAGAAAAAACTCATGAAGCAATGATAGTTTTTCTCAGGTGTTTCCAAACCAGTATTAAAAGAAGACATGCTTGATAGTGAGCTCACTTCACAGACAAGATTCTAACAGAGATGGAGCCCCCTTTTGTTTTTTTGCTGATTTAGCATGTAAATAGTATGCAGTGTGCAAACACATTCTGTAAAAAGGCAGTTGTTAAACTTTTTTTTTAATTGATTAAATTTTAATTTAATTTAAATGATGATACCATACTTGTTGCTTTTTATTTGTTTATTTAAAAAAGAAAATTATGTGGTTGGCTTATTTTGAATCCATTATTTGTAATGTTAGTTAGGGTTAGGTATCTCTGTAGTTTTATTCACATATTTGTATATAATAAATTAATTAATGTAGGTGTATTAATGTATAATAAATATAAAATAAATGTTAAATAAATGAGAAATAAGCATTAATAAATTTATATTGTATATAAGTATATAAATACATTGATACAAAACAGTATGGAAGCCATTGAGGATCAGCAACAGAAGGTGAACTATTGAAGTAGTTATTTACTCATTATTTGAGTACAACACTCAATTATTTCATCACCCTTATTTCATAATTTCACTCTCCTCAGTAAAAAATTGCCAATAATGTTGCACTTCATATTTTCAGTGCTTGTTGCATCAGTCTGTCTCTCTGCCTGAATCTTTTTGTTTCGCTAGCAACCCACCGATCCCTTGTGATGTAAGCTCTCTTGAGGCCTGAACTCATTCAGATTCAGAACTCAAGCAGTCATTTCTCTCCCACCCAGTGCTGTTCTTTTCACTCATCCTGCTTTGCAACAGAATGTTTCAGCATCTGTTTTCGTGGCTCAAAAACTCTTGAGTCAGATCTGTTTTTAGTGACAGTGATCCTCGCCACAGATTACTCAGATAGAGTAGGAGTAGACCTTTCTCCCAGATTTGAGGAGAAAGCCGGTGTTTTGTCCTACAGTAGGTCAAGAACTGAGGCGCTTTGACGTAATGATGTCCGTTAGTCACTTCCTGCATGTCCTTTTTTGGTCATCTCATCATAATCACAAGTGAAACTCTGAAGGAAACAGAAGGAGGGAAAGTTCTTGGCCAGCATTTGCAGTGGCCGCTAGATTGGATTGTTCTGGCTCCTTTGATGAAGACAAAAATGTACATAGATGTTCATATGGTGCACTGGTGCATCATTTTCTTTATATAAAACAATTGAATAGTTCTTTTTTGGATGAGTCCAGTTCAGTGAAACCACAATCCACTTGTCCTGCATGTAATTGATCTTTGTGATCTTGGTAGAAATTTGTGTATTTCTATATTTAATTGGGAAAATACCATAAACATAAGAATTAATTTATGAGTTGGTTTTCTAAATTATGTTATACCTAAACATTTTGCAGATAGCTAAAATTAAAAAAAATGGTGCGACAATTTATGTAGGCTAACTTTTCTTTTCGCCTGTTTTGGAGCTAATGTTGTTATTAATGTGGCTTTGTAAAACCTCTCTTGTTCTTGTGGCATTGGAGAAAAAAAACAAAATAAAACACACAACCCCAAATTTTCCCAGTAGGAAGGCTAATTTCCATCTTTTGATGTGGACACACCATTGCCACTCAATGCTGCTGTTTCCCACACTTGTTTCCAACACACACTCCCTTCCCCCCCCTTCACCTCATGTCTCGTGCCCTGGAGCCCAACCAAATGCAGCCTCACATCTGGAGTTCTGGTTTAGCCAGGCTGTCTGGGGTTAAACATAATCAACCGTAGATGACCCAGTCTGGAGTTACTCCTCGGTCACTGCAGAATCTGCTCAATCTCTGGCAGGAGTGCATTTCAAGCATGTTTTGGAATGTTTTAATGTGTGCTAATCGAGGCTACAAAGTTTGTTCGAAAAGCCACGTTGCGTATCCTTCACATTGTTTGATATATTGCAGTGTCCGGCTACTTCCAGCTAGTCAATCATTCCCCATCTGAATCCCTCATTGTTCACTGTGGATAACGTAACACTTAGGCAATTTCTTTAACTCCTTGGTTTTCTTTGGCAACAAAGAGCAAAACCTGAGCCAGAGAAGCGTGCAAGGCCTCATTACCTGCCTGGCTAATGAATCTTCCCTCAATGCCAGGAGCTAGCTCGTCGTATGACTTCCTGTGAAACTACATGCCTTTAAGCTAATTGGAGGGCGCGGCTGGAAGTGGGAAAACGAAGAAGTAGGGCAAACGGGTCTGGAGCGATAAGATGTTTGTTGGCAAAGCTACTAAGCACTTCAGATGTGGGGAAATGTTTTAATAAACTCCTTCAGCAAGCATAAGCCACTGTTGAATTGTTTGATGAACATTTGGCACTGCTTTTTTTACAATGTAGTCTAACAATGTCATGTTTAGCTTTATTAGAGTGAAGAAGCACAATAAAAACTAGTGTTCATAAATTTGGGGTCAGGTGCCAATGGCCTTATGGGCAGAATATAGCTGCAGATATATAGGCGACATATAGCACCATTGCGTACGCAGCCAATGAGCTTACAGCTTTATGTTTAAATGGTTGTTCAAGCCTTTTCAGCACACCTTCAGTGTTCTTCAAAAACACTTCACCTTCCCCAGCTCCCCCTGTATAGATTTGCTACAGGTTATTTTATATGCCGTTTGTGCAGCAGTAGTATGTCTTTAATATTCACAGTGCCGTGTGCATTTGCAGTAGCATATATTTTTGCAGCAGCAATAATCTGCAACAGCAGCAATAACCAACAGGGGCAGCGTAAGAGATCTTTTCCGCCTTGACAAAATACTTTAACATTGTCATTTCCATTACCATGCTAAAATCCTCAAAAAAAGACAATTTAATGTGTACACATCAATTCATTTACATTTTTATTTTCTTGCAGCTGTGTTGAGGTAGAAGAGCACCATGCTGTGGATATTGACGTTTACCACTGTCCCAACTGTGACGTCCACCATGGACCCTCTCTGAGTATGTATTCACTATTTGGACCATCAGAATCTGTTGATTCACCTTTACTACAACATTTATATGAAGTTCTGCAGATTTTTCTGTTCCCTGTCAGGAACTAACTATCAGACTAATTATCTTATGGAGGCAGGAACTGGTTTAAGAGGTTTCACAGCATGTCTAGTCAGCTGAACTGTTGTGATCAACAAGCAGTGGAGCATTACAGATGTCATAGACTTGTGGTAGTCTAATAATGACTGCGATATTGTTCTGAGGCCAGACGTATTGAGTTCTCTTTCTGATTTTTACAGTGAAGAAGCGAGGAAACTGGCACAGACATGACTACACGGAGCCAGATGATGGCAGTAAGCCAGTGCAGGCTGGCACATCTGTGTTTGTACGGGAGCTGCAGGCCAGGACCTTTCCCAGGTAAGTGTGCCAGCTGTGGGAAACCAACACCATCATGACAAAGCACTGCAACGCTTGGTGCTCCCCATGATGCCACATATGGGCACAGCTTATGTTAATTGAAAACCAGTGTTTATTGGCGTTTTCTATGAATCTGTTTAATGGAAAAATATACATACTTTCTAATCAGTAACTCTCCTGTTTTAATCTGCAGTGGAGATGAGTTGTTGCAGCAAATGCATGGCAGTCAGGTCACCCAGAGATATTTGGAAAGGCATGGCTTCCGCTATCCCATCGCTGTACACAAAATGGAAGGTCTCGGTCTTCGTTTACCTCCACCGGATTTCTCCGTCAAGGATGTTGAGCGTTATGTCGGTAAGGAGAGAAAGTGGATCATCCTTTACATCTACGTTTCTTTCACCTTTACCCATTGTGCTCTTCATTATAGCCATTGAGCAGCAGTGCTTCATGGGTTTAAATATTAATTCCATTAAGAGTTGTCTTCGTGTAATGGAGTTGCATTACAATTTAGCCACTGTGGAGATCAGATGGTAATCTTAGGTGAGTCAGATGGGTCTAACCTTTTAGCCAAACATTAATCAACCCGTAATGAAATAAGAGTGCAGATAAAAGTGGTGTTCCTTACAGCAGCCTAGCAGGCCTCATCTCATTGAGAGTCTGGTCCTTACAGTGTCCGCTTACACAGCCACTATATCTTCCCCACTAAGCTTTGTCCGTAAAGTTTAGGTTACAGCTCACTCCTCTACCGCTCACATTTGAGTGTATAATGTAATGTTATCATGATACACGCGGCGATCAGCTGCTCCATTTGGGTCCTGAGGGGGAGCCTGCAGCCAACTGGGAATGAAGTGTGATTATATTGCACTTACAGTGAAGTGACAAAAGGTTTGCTACTGCCACACCTTCTGGTGACCGTGTGACACTTTAGGCCACTACTAATGTATTTAGCCGTTAAAGCTAGCTGCCACTTTTTTCCACTGATTTTCTAAAGTTAGCCTTGTTTACCTTAAGTTCATACCCTCGCAATTAACTGGTAGAAATGTCTACCGGTTTGGCCTAGCATCTCAGACGTTGCTATGCTGCATAGTCAGAAAACACTTTGCTTACATGAATATCAAAGCATTGCAGTATAAAAACAAGTGATTTATTTATTTATTTATTTATTTTTTGCCTTCGAAATGTAATCAACAGCGAATGAGAATGAGCGAACTGTTTCTGAACGCTGTCTGAGAGGTGTACACATGTGACGACTGTGGTAGTATCGAAGGGTTGTTTTTTGTTCTAATGTGAATTGATTGGATGTATTAAAGTAGGCATTTTATTTAAAAATACAAAGTGACCATTGGAGAGGCGTGGTTAATGATGTCATGCTCATGCTCAGGCCGTCAAATTGACATCATCATAGAAGGTCCGTCATTTTAGAGGGGATTTGGATAAAATCTCTCTCTCTCTCTCTCTCTCTCTCTCTCTCTCTCTCTCTCTCTCTCTCTCTCTCTCTCTCTCTCTCTCTCTCTCTTTCTCTCTCTCTCTCTCTCTCTCTCTTTCTCTCTCTCTCTATAATTTTATATTTCCACCACAACTATCCGACGGACACGTGTAAAAGTAAATTGGATCCATGTAGCTCTTAAAGTGACAGCAGTTTCATATTCCCGTTGAACAACAAAAGAGAAACTCTCTCGCTGCTCTTGACTAAATCACTTTTGTAATGTACATTGAAGATACAGTGAAGAATATGCAGTGTTGTAAACATTAAGCACAGAATGCTAATTGGTGACGTTTTCTCTAATTCCTGCAAGAACATGCTGATTTGCTGGTGAAGTTAGCTATTGAGATGCATGACGGGGTATTTGTGAGGAATGTCAGAGATGGGTGTCTGTACAGTTTTCCTTACAATGTGTGACTTTTCAGCAACCACCATCAATAGGTGCGACGTTCCTTAGTGTCATTTCAAGTTGGTTTATAAGCAAGCTGCTAAGGGACAATGCTCTGTTTAGCTTGTGTAGGATAATCTTAAATTCAATTAAATTTAAAAAGTGTGCCTCTTAAAGTTTATAGTCTGACGATATGCCCACCAAAATCCCCCCAAAAAAGTTATGTACATACAGTAAGTTGGATTGCTTGATGAATGTTAAAGTTAACTGCCGTGATGTGATGTCTGGAGCTCACGCTAAAAGCTTTAGCTTTTATCCTTAATGCACTTCTGACTGCTAACTGCAGGCTAGCTGCCTGGCTAATTCAGTTACTTCAATGGGCAGCTTGCCTGCTTGGCCCTCCAGCCAGCAAAATCGGACATTGTGGCCTCTTTCCACATCGCCATTTTCTTATAATGACAAACCGCCTGCTTGTGTGAAAGCCGATTTTTGTCCCACACTGCGTGAGAAATGTACCTTTGAGATCACAAAAGACATTTTTATGTCTCCAGAACTATTAAAAGAATAAAATGATAAACAAATATACATAATATAATTAATAGCATAAATACTTTAATTTACGCATGTATGAACAGTCTTGTAGCCTGGGGTGCTTAGCTTTTTAAATGAAACCCATATTTATTGCAGCCACCACTGCGGATCTGAATCCATAAAGGATCCAATAGAGATTTTGGTTTTGGCAGTGTTACAAGTCATGTTGATGTACCTGATCCCGGAACAGCAATAAATGATCTCTTTATTGTCTGCTTTGTGGGATGAGTCTGGTTCTGGCTAGGTACACTAGGGTGCCGTTTGTGTACACAAGCACCAGCTGTCCTGCTTTTGTGTTTGAGGCTTTTTGTTTGATTGGTTTTGATGTTCTTCCTGCCAGTTGTCCCTCTCTCATAGTTGCAAACATCAACTAATGTCTCATTTCTGAGGAGAGATGGCTCTGGAAAACTTTGTAGTGCCAAAAGGCAGTCTTTTCTCTCATTTAAAATATGCTTTATGGTCATTTAATGATGTTGATTATTGCAATTTATCCCTGTTGAGTTTGTTTGGGTAATGATATTTGTTTTGTGTTTCTGTTCTTTTGATGCTCACACATGCACATCACTCAACTTGCTCCTTTTGCTTACAGGAGGCGACAAAGTGATTGATGTCATTGATGTGGCCAGGCAAGCAGACAGCAAGATGAAACTGAGTGCGTTTGTGAAATATTACTACAGCCCTCAGCGGCCCAAAGTCCTCAACGTCATCAGCCTGGAGTTTTCAGACACCAAGTTAGTATTGTTTGAATGTAATGTTGAACACAAAGGTGTTGGGTTTTTAGATGTTAACTTAAATGTCTTGTGTTCAGGATGTCAGAGCTGGTGGTGGTTCCTGATATTGCTCAGAAGATGTCTTGGGTGGAGAACTACTGGCCTGATGACTCTTACTTTCCCAAGCCCTTTGTGCAGAAATACTGCTTAATGGGCGTGAAGGACAGTTATACCGACTTCCATATTGACTTTGGTGGCACATCTGTGTGGTACCATGTCCTGTGGGTACGTCTGCATGATGAATGTGGGAACTTTCTATTCATTAGAAAATCCTTACACAAGTGTATCATGGTTTCCACACAATTTAGCTGTACAGCTGTTTTCAAAATAAGAAATGACAAGCTGAAAATCCAGCATTGCGTTCACAAATGTATACCAGTTATTGCAAACTGTAGTAATTTTTCCACAACATTGAAGTTTTTCCAGTATTTTTGATAAAGCAAATGCAGCATTTGCACCCCCAAATGTTTAATCAATATTCTGTCTTTATTGTTTGTTTAAAACATAAAAAATACCAACTAGAAAATAGTATATAGGATAATAAATGAGTTCTTAATTCACTTTCCTCTAGGGTGAGAAGATTTTTTACTTGATAAAGCCGACCCCAGCCAACCTTGCACTATATGAGGAGTGGAGCTCGTCTCCAAACCAGAGTGAAGTGTTCTTCGGAACGAAAGTGGACAAGTGCTACAAGTGTGTCGTGCGACAGGGAACAACTCTGCTGATCCCGACAGGTGAGTTTTTATTTTATTTTATTTTTTCTAAAGACTTAGTTTTAAAATTTTAATTAAAAAAATTATATATAATTATCTAACCCTAACACTTAAATAAAATGAATAAATTCTATTCATATTATGTTTCATGATCCGATCGTAAAAGCAAATGAGCTTCAAGCTAAGTCCACTTGGCTTAGCAACAGGCTTAAATGGTAGCCCGCCTCAAACTCACACCATTGGTTAAGTGAAAACCTGTCTTCATTTTATGTGCTAGTAAAGCAAAAATGTCCCACTTCACCTTGGAGGCGAAAAAGGAAGTATTATGTTTATCTCAGGACTTTTCACTGACACTCGGATGTTGGCGCAAGAGGAACTGTAGAGGAACTGGTATTCCACTTATTGTGGAGCAGCTGTCTTTAATGGCGGTTCAACAGGAAGGCCAGGCCTGATTTGTGCTCTTCGTTTCTGGTTCAGACGTTGCAAGAACGAGCAGAACTCTTACCACCCAGTAAGCCACATAATTCTTAGCAATGTGTTACCCAGTCTGGTTCATTAGTGAAGCTCAAAAGCCTTTTTCGACTTACAGTACTCATCCAAAAATATATCGTAATGACTTAATATCATATATGAGGTCATAATATGATATTTATGAATGGTATCATAAATCTGAATGTTTTATGAACCTCTTAAATGAATCTGGTTCCCAGCTGTGTTGATGGCACTAGCAGACCGGTCTAAGACCGTGGGACCCTACACGTCCCCCACTGTGAGACAGACTTCAAAAGTCCTTCAAAACCTATGGTATGAAAGTTGCTCTGAATCTAACGTATATTTATGCATTCCGCCCTTCACATGTGGCCTATATGCGCAGACAGGAAGTCGTGGATGTAGTCAACAGACTGATTGTTTGGTGGGCTCTGCAGTGGGTTTGAAACACTCTGGGGGTTTGATTCAGCTCAGCAGATCTCAGTTAGCCGTAGAATCAGCCACCCAGCAAATGCATGTCAACTTTTCGTTGCCATTATGTCTAAAGTCCTGTGTATTTGTTGCAACAAGCACGTTTGAAGGTGTTGGTGACATTTCCATGAATTTGAAATCTGAATTGCTCAAAACCTTTCAACGGATTTCGTGAAATCTGTCTGGGTCCAGCTCTGCTGTACAGCGGATATGAATGGCTCACTGTGTGCTAAGGGACAGCTGCAGTTCAGACCAGATGTCTGCATCTGTCAGTCAGCTGTTGACACACTCTTGACCTCACTTGCAGGATGGATCCATGCGGTTCTCACCTCTCAGGACTGCATGGCTTTCGGAGGAAACTTCCTCCACAACCTCAACATAGGCATGCAGCTCAGGTGAGTGAGCACTTTCGCTTTCGTAAGATCTTATTAAATTAAGAATTGAAGTGCTGTGTGTTTTAATAAGATTAACCAATTAAATTTTGGCAGATATGTTTTTTTTTTCTCATCCTTATTTTTCTCTAAAAGAATTCCCTGATAGCGTAACATGTATTATTATTAGTAGTAGTAAGAGTAATATATTTATAGTGGAAACACTGTTTTAGAAATGCAATAATTATGTTTACATTTATTTTGTTGTGATAGGGACATTTTATTTCTGAAAAGAGAGATATTGAAGAAAATTATTAATGATATATTTCATTAGAATAACAAAATCGTGACAGGAAAAAAAAAGTCATTAAAAACAACAAAATTATTCTGAATTATATACTAATGTATTAAATAATAACAACAAAACAGCCACTACAAAATTTATAAAAAATCTATTATTAATTTTAAGAAAATATAAAAAAAAAACGTTTATGTGTGTGTGTTTTATCCACTTATCAGTTGTAACTAAATAACAATAGTATGAATAAAAACAGCAACAAAAGCTAAAATAAAAGTAAAAAAAAAAAAGAGTAGTAATAATGTAGCCAATGATTAATTCTCTGTCTAGTGTTTTTTTGCATTTTTTTTTTTAGTTAAGTGTATCATTTTCTGAGTTGTGCACACATTGTGACTTAACTGTAACTAATTCTGTCTTCATGTTAGGTGCTATGAGATGGAGCGACGACTAAAGACTCCAGACCTCTTTAAGTTTCCTTATTTTGAAGCCATTTGTTGGTATGTAGCGAAGAATCTGCTGGAGACTCTTAAAGGTACGTCATCATAAATCACTCAGGATGCCAATACAAAGCACTTAAATCACTGGCGTGTTGCCACTCCGTTCCCGCGTGTCCCTCCTAATCGACTGTTTATTGTCTGTTGTCAGAATCCCGAGAAGATAACTGCCTGCCCCCAGAATACCTGATCAAGGGAGTGAAAGCTTTGATTACTGCACTGAGGAACTGGCTGAATAGAGAGGTGAAGGAAATAGTGGCTTACTGCATCAGATTAACTGCAAACTTAAAATTGACTTTAAAACCACCTGCAATCATCCCATTGTACATTAAAATCCCTGTTGGTATAATGAGGGCAAGGGCCGTCCCACAGGGGCCAGTATCTGGTGTCAGTGGTTCTGGGTGGGAACCTGAGGTTTGCTCTGTGACACAAACCCCTTATTGTGTGCTCATCTTCCGCAGGTCACAGAGCCAGCCAGCGAGGTCCCTGACCATATCAGACCCAACCATCTCATTAAAATGCTCACCAAGGAAATCCAGTACCTTGAGGTAAACCAGATTGCTTTTAAACATACTGAAACTTGCTTGTTGAGACCGTAAAGTCTGAAAGATTACATTTGGTGTTTATGTTGTTTGTTGGTTACTTCAAAAAAAGACGTTTCTACAGAAAGGCAACCAACAACACCAGAAAATGTAAAAAAAAAAAAAATTAATAATAATAAAAAATAAATAAATAAATAAAATAAGGAACAAGAGCAAAAAACTAATCAGAAGATGATTATTGTTGTTGCTGCTGTTTGCGTTTTGTTCTGTTGCTGTTTTTAATGTATTTTATGAGAATAATAAAATTACTCATGCTCATTTCCAATATTTTTGTTTAGATTATCTTCATTTTTAGAAGTGCTAATAGTAATATTTTTTAATATATCATATACATTTTATATTCCTAAATTTCAGGTGTGTTGTTTAAGATAAGTTTAGTTCTGTTTTTTTGTTTTTTTATATATTTAATATTTTTAATATCAGCCATTTCAGACATAATAATAAGATCAAATAATCAAAATAGTTTTTAATAAGTTTATAAAATAAATAAATAAATAATAATTGTATTATTATTATTATTATTATTATTATTATTATTTATTCAATTCTAACGAATATAGCAAACCTAAAAAGTAAAGTGTAAAAGTGTTTTATTATGAATTAATTTTTGTAGTGCAGAAGTCTTAAATGTTATGGTTCATTGAATACATTATAACTAATATTGTAGTTGTTGTATTTCACTCACAATGCTGTTTCAAACACCCCAGGATTATCAGAATGGGAACTGTGGAAACAAGCTGATGAAATCTCAAGGAATCTCTGCGTGTCCTTCTACGAGGTCAGCACATGAGAGAGGCTCTCATGCACGCAGGACAGCCAGACGTCTTCGTGACCAGCACCATCATCATCATCATCATCACCCCTCTCACAGCCCTAAAGCTCCCTCCAACCTCGACATCTTCGAGCAGCACACCCAGGAAGTCTTAAAAAGACTTGAAACGGGTCCTTATGAGGAGGTAAATTGGTTTAAAGAATACCGTAAACAGCATTCAGGCTAATCTAAAGCGAATCCTCTAAAAAAACGACTGTCTTTTTAGGATGCCTCTTTTAACCTGAGGGTCAATGGCAAGTTCAACAAGGTCTGCACGGCCTCTGCTGCAGTGGCAGAGCGGAGTTTAGACAACGACCTGCGTCTGGTGCTGTGCAATGGACGTATAATGAGGTAAACCACATTAATTTATGAAGATTATCACACATTAGTCATTAGTTGCTGCAGGAATTTAAGCATGAATCACCACGTTACAAAATACACATGACTCATGCAGTTGAATTTAAAAGGATTATGCAAGCTAATCGTCATTTTAGCACTCTACTTCCAGTTGCAATGGTTGGTTTTTTTTGGTTCATTTTGCAATTTTAAGAAGACATCCATTTTAATCCATGCAGAGATAAGAGGCGGCATGTTTTAGAAAAAAGACCAAGGATAAAGGAAGAAGGCTCCAGAGATGTGAAGATGGATTCATTCAAGATTAAACTAGTACCTAAAGAGGAAGAACAGGAAGTTGATCTTCACATCAAAGAGGAGAATAAACAGCATCATGTAGTCCGAGACGTAAAGCCCTTCGAAGGTACAATCAAGTCTTTACTGCAGTCAATGAAAGACACACAAAATTTTATTAAATATTTTGATATTTCAGTCAATATTGTGTGCAGTATTTATTAGTGATGTAACTGTATCAAAACTTTACGGTACGGTATTTACTGAATCATTTACATAAAAAAAACAAAACTAATTAAGAGGCTCAAAAGAAGTGGCAGTAGTGTTTATTAAACAGTTTACATGAACACTGAACATATCAATGGCGCACACACTAGCCATCTATCTGTAAACTTTGAAACAGGAACTTCAATTTTAATAACAAAAAATTATTAAACCTTCTACACATCCGATTTAAAACCCGCTTTAGATTGCTAGATGACGTCATATATCAGTTTTCATATTTACTATGTCAGTGTATCATATTATCTTTCTTCTCTGTGGTCAAATAATGTTATTCTATGCACCCTAATTCTCAATATAACTGCTTTCACTGATATTTTTTACTTTTTATGTTGTCAGAAAAACAGAATGAATATGAAATTATAAGGCCTACTGAATCTAGATTAAAATCCTTATTTATAATTATATAATTAGATTTATAATTCATAATAATGAAACCAAGTACACATAGGATATAGGCAATGGCTATGCTGTGATTTTGGCTTTATTTGCATGTAAAATAGAGTTAGAAACAACATAATATCTGTTTTTAACTGAAAGCCCTGCTCCTCTCAACCGCTCGCTGAACAGAACGGACGCAGAGAAGTGTGCGTGCGCTGAGAAAACGACCAGAGACTCGCTGAGCTTTGCCCAAGAAGTCTCTAGATGCTTTTAGGGATAAATGTCGGCAAGGGGGTCTGAAAAGTCGCTAATTATAGCGACAAAGTCGCTAAGTTGGCAACACTAATCTGTAGCGACAACACATCGCAAAGAATGATGGCCACGCCTGGGCTGATGGGAATTGTAGTTCCTGCTACCTCCCGTTCGCTTCATTCGCCTGAGCAAACTTTCTTCAGAAGACCTATCGTTTTATCGAGTCATGCGACCACGGTAGTGTCGAAAACTTATATATTGCAGTACGGCTGTGCTTATAATACCGTTACATCCCTAGTATTTGTATTTTTATTTAATTTTCATTAGGAGGAAATTTGTGTACTCACTAGATATTAACGTTAAAGTATATTGCAGAAGTTTGTATTGCTTACGTTTTCTGCTTGTGGATAAAATATAAATAAAAACTATTTTTTCCACAGATTTTAATAAGCAAGAGAGTTCAGATCTCAGGAACAGAGAGTCAGTAGTTTCAGACATCTCTTCAGACTCTGAATCAGATGAGGACTACACTACACAGGTATGCTGCCATTTCCTCTCATGCACAGGAAGTGCTTTGAGTCCTAGTTTAGGAGTAATCCCCTTTTCCTATCCATGCAGAAAAATAACTGCTCTGAGGGAGAATCAGAAAGCTCTTCAGAGGAAGAGGAAGATGAAAAGATTAGGAGGAGTGGAGATGACCAAAGTAAGACCAAAAGTTGCTCCGGCTACTCGACGGATACGCACGAGTCCAGGCAAACCCTTGATCCTTTTGAAAAGCGTCTTAAAAGGTAAGAGCTGAAATTCTGGGGAACAATTTTAGGGTTGTGTGCATGTTTTGAAATGCACTGGTTTACAGCTCAATCACATTTGCAGTGAATCCGCTACCTCGCCAAGCGCAGAAGAGGATGCTATCCAGGGGATGCTGTCTATGGCAGGACTGTTGTATTCTCACCCGGCAGAAGATCCCGGCAGTTCACAAGAATCCTGGTGGTCTCGGACCAACCACTCCTCCCCTGACTACAGTAAGAATTCACGAGAGCACTAAAATAGCACTTTTCCCAGTAAAATATTATGATGATGAACCATTGCATATGTTGTTCTACCATTCTCAGGTAGAAAGGAGGTAGCATTAGGAGAGGAGAACCAGGATTCAGACAGCAGTTCATCACAGGTAAACCCAATCTAAATCTGTCTTACTTTACAGGAGAGATTGTTTTTTTATTGATTTATAACTTAAATTCATACTGATTTACGTTTATTTCAATGGATAATGTTTGGGATAAATGTTTTTTTACCATCTATTGGAGGGTTTTCGGGAGCGTGATTCAGAAGGAGAACTCAAGCACAGGATCCAGGAACACAAGAACTTCATGGACAGCCAGGGCAGTGTCAGCAACAGCAGCAGTGAAGCGTGGAGCAGTCACACACACTCCCCAGCTCATGGAGAAAGCCCCACTTTGGGCTACCAATACTGTGAAACATCCCTATCACCGCCTCTGCACCCATCCAAGAGACCTGCATCAAATCCCCCACCAATCAGCAATCAGGCCACCAAAGGTACAGCATCACCATTAAAAGCGTTACCAAAAAACTTTTTTTCTTGACTTATTTGTTTTTATTTGTTGTTTATTGTATTGTTTTTAATTTATTAATGTTTTAAATATTTTATTGTTTTGATTTGGTTTCGTATTAATGTTTTTGTTTTATTACTATTTGGTTTTGTTGTTTTTATTTTCATTTGTTTGTTTCTATTTGTTTTTTTCTGTATTGGACTTATTTATAAATAACCTGTATAAAATATTAGACAATTAAAAAATTATTTATTTTTATATA
>JAUMHP010000084.1:7669685-7680435 GCA_032361065.1 Enteromius trimaculatus
ATATTTATATTTTATATTTTATATTTACATTAAAAAAGAAAAGAAAAGAAAAAAAGATTGTTTTGTTTAAACATTTCAAAGATTTCAGTTTTACCATCACAGGAATAAATCACATTTTAAAATATATTCAAATTACAATACTGTAATATTTTACAATGTACATTTACAATACATTTTTTTACAAATTTTATCTTGTAATCTTAATAATTGTTAACTTTTGACCAGTAGTGTGTATTGTCTGTATTCATTTATTTAGTAATTACATAACATGCATTATCATTATATAACTTCTGAATTATAAATATGATCAAATAGATCATTTCTTACTGTATTACTGATGTTTTTATTATTAGACATTTCAAACACCACCACTTCAGGTACAACAGCCAATCCGACGACATCAGACAAGCAGCAGCTTCAGTCTTCTGCATCATTGGACAGCAGCTCTTCACTTCCTGATTCTTCAAGCCTTTTTGAACCAATCAAAACCGACCCTTCAGATCGTAAGTGCCCGTGCTTTTGAAAATGAAAGCTATTCTGTCATTAATCTTTATTTAAAGCAGATTCTGGTCTGAAATGTTGTCCAGTCTGGCTTGGGACAGTTTCTATAAAAGTGATAAATGAAAGGCTCTAAACAAGTTGTCCTCCAACAATTCTGACTGCGTTTCCTCTTTGTTTTCTCAGTACTGGATCTGCCTAAAGAACTTTCAGAAATGTTTGACCCTAAAGGTGAGAACTGGTTAAACATGCTTAACTATTGCTAATATGCTGATTTTACGTAGCTCTTATTCATATTTCATTCTTTCTCCATATAGAAATTATGAGTACAGATTTGCTTGAGGAACTGATGTCATCAGAAGGTAAAGCCGATCATGAATCAGGCCATCTGTATAATAGTAATAGTGTATTATTAAACAGGAAAGGAAGGTTGAATTTTCTATATGTTTTATGTATATAACAAATCCACTGTTTATGCATTATGTGACGTTAATATAATCAATAAAAGTAGTTGAAAATTGATCTCTTGAAATTTAACCTATTTTAGATACTAAATGCATATGTTCACACAAAGATGGCCACGGCATCACTCTTCTTCTCTCTTTCTCTTTCATAGTTTTCTCTCCGCTCCTCCGTCTATCCCCTCCTCCGGGTGACCATGACTACATCTATAACCTGGATGAGACAGAGGGCCTTTGTGACCTCTTTGACGTTCCCATTGCCAACCTTTGACCTCCAAACACACCGTACAATGAGAGTAGTATACTTAAATGTGTACTTCTCTTATTTTTTTTTTTTTTTTTATATATGTCCCCTTGTGAAAAAAGAGAAAGTGTGGCTCTGTGTCAGATCCATATGTATGATAAGCTGTGTGTATATAAAGCTTTTTTTTTTTTTTTAATGTGTATATTTACTTCAACCCCAAAGCGGCTGACTGAAAATGAACTTTCCCTGCTAAATTCAATTGCTCTGATCTGATGACGACATCAGACATCCATACAAACCGTTTTTTTAAATTAGTCCCAAACTAATTGTTTTTATACTACTTTTGTATAGACGTCGAGGGAATTTCATAACTAAATTCACCAGCAGAGGTTAATGGTTCAGTGAAAATACCAGCTTGATGTTTCTTTTTTAATGGTCTTCCTCTTCTAAAGTAGCACCTTTTCCTCCTCATCGTTCATTGTATTTACTGATTTACTTTATTACTGATCTGGACAGATTGTTAATGAAACCGTGTATTTGTGTGATTATGCTTTTGAAGAAAGCATGCCTCTACTGCAATAGATTTTGAAGCGATTCTGCCGGTAGGAAGATATTTGTTCTCCTCTTGCAGCACTCGGAAACACAGTGCAGATGTAATTAAGACTAATAAGATTGTGTTGCAAAATAGCGTGTATTGTGTGGAATTGATCCTGGTTGGTGCTACATAGCGAATTCTATTTATCTTGGCATCTATTCTCAGAGAAGGAACATACTTTGAGTGTTGGATGAACCATTCCTGCTTTGTCTGTTTCAGGTGTGTTTTGTGTTTTGAACTCACAATATGACGAAAGCTCATTTTCCTCACAGAATAAAAAAAAAAAAATTGCAGCTTTTTAATTCAATTTAATTGATTTTTTAATTCAATTTAATTCAGAAAAATTGTGATTGTGTGGGGGGGGGGGAAGGAATTGAGAAGAAAAAGTTGCAGTTTTTTATTCAGTTTAAAACTAAAGAATTTTAGAATTCAGAGGGAAAAAAATTATTTTCTTAGAATTACGGGAAAGTCAAAATTCTGCGTTTTTATCTCAGAATGCTGAGAGTTGTATTTTTTTCTACAAAATCCCAAAACTTGAGAAAAGTTGAAATTCTGTGGCGGGAAACTGGCTTTCATATAAAATGATTAGCTTGCTGTGTTTGAATAGGAGTTTAACCTCGTTTAATGGTGTAACTGCTGTGGAAAGGTCACAAATAAGGTCATGTATAAATGTTAAAATAGATGCCAATTGCTATTTTTGTATTTTAAAACATCATCCCTCGCTATGATTTCAGTCCATAAAGTACATCTGTCCTAATCCCGTTTATATATGTGTATAAATACTTTTGAAAATAAGTGACGTCTTCATTATGTCTGTATATGAGAAACTGTTTAAAGAAGGATGTGTGTTTTGAGGGGACGGGGGAAGTAAAGTCACAATATGATGAGAAACAGAGTCAGTGTGCTGTGTATCGAGCGCTGTCCAAACAGAATGTCATTATATGTGGGTTTCTGACTAAGTCTTTATGGTTGGCCCCACTAAAATAGTATGTTTTCCTAATGTTCCTATCAGCTAAATGATATTTTTATGCTTGTACACAGTAAGCATTTGCCATTTATTTTTGTACTCTATAGATCTCCCAACAGCTCTGGTTTTCATCAGATAAATAGCAGTTTTTTCTGTCTAGCTTATCTCCACATTGCACTTTAAAACAGTTTATCACGCAGGTAACTTCCAGCCCTGTGCATTGATTGGGTTGGCTGAGTCAGTTTTACAGTATCCAGGGAATTCAAGCAGTTTTCATGTCTTTACTGTGTCATTGCAAAGTACCAGAATTGTTGTTCTTTACTGGAATTGTGATCCCCGTGAAATAAAGAATGTTTTTGTATTTGTGATGCTCGTGAATATATCTTTGTTTGATTTTAAGGCATTTGTTGGTACTTTGCTTCCTTGTTTTCACCTAATTCCTTAAGAGTCTGTCATACTCCTTCTAGGTGCTTGAGTCATATCCTGCAGATCCAGGCATTTCTGTTCAAGTTTCACTTGAATAGGTCTATTGTAGTGTAGTGGTTTAAAATTCGGGTTGGTAATATAGTTCTAGTGTTTGAACCCCTCAAGGATTGATCCAAAATAGTACTATTATGCCTGCTTTTAGGCACCAACCTTGTTTTTTTTTTAGTTGGTAAATTTGTTATAAGGAAGTCGAAATGTTTAGCTATTGTCACCAACACAAATTGCATCAATTAAAGCTGCATTGTTTGTGTCAGAATAATTATTTGTATACATCATAAAATCTGTTATACTTCATTGTAGCATTAAATATCACAAAAACGTAAGTTTTGTCTATATTTAAGGTACTGTTTTAATTTACTATTGAAGATAGTAAATTAATAGTATATTGATGATGAAAAACTTCATCTCTTAAAACTCTTATATTGTATTAAGAATTGTATTTTTTAAAATAGTTTTGCAACAATTAATGGTGAACAAACAAATTAATATTTATTAAATTCTGATGTGTAGGATACTAATCCATGAAAATACACCACTGCAAAAAAAAAAAAAAAAGATTGCATAGCTTACAAACAAGAAAGACACTAAAAATGCAAATAACTAAAAAAAAAATGACAATAAGATATAATTATTATAGGTACAGGACTCAATATAATAAAATTATTTTTTATTATTAAATTTTTTTCTTATTGTATTCTTATCAGTAGAATTTTAAATACTCAATTTCAAGTAGGAATTCTTCAGATCTACTCTGTTTATATATAACGATGTGGTAATAAAATATATATATAAGCAAATTCAAATATTTGCTATATATGTATTTATAGACGCGGAAATTAAAGCACGTCTATCTAGCACTGTAAACAGCTGCGTTGATTGTAAATGTATCATGTAGTTTTGTAGCGGTAAGTTTACTGGAAAGTTTGGGGTCTCCCCTCCTGATCCCTCAAAAAAAAAAAAAAGTCCCATAAAGTTTTGGAGAGTCGGGTCTCCGATCCCTCCTCCAGGGGGCGGGAGGGACATTATTCAACCCGGAACTGTGAATGTGATCAATTAGAACTCTCCGAAAACTTTGAACGAAATGTAACAGCCGATCGTTCGAACAGAATCAAATCACTGTTGCCGTTTTGCGCGAACAAATTGCGAATGTTTATCCGCTCCGCTGCTCCGCGAGCTAGCAGAGTGTGATTTTTTTCTTCTCCCTGCTTTAACAGGTAAGACGAAAGAAAATAACTTTTGTTCGGAAAACTGTCTGCTACTTCTCTCGGAACGCTAAACAAGTCAAAAGAGATTTTAATCGTGTAAGTGTTTACACACACCTATATGTATTATATTGGAAACTATTGCTATGAATAGAACAACGAAGCTTCAAACGTAAGTTTGCTTCTGTTGGTACTTGAGGGCTGTAAAACACAGCGTTCCGTATCGTTTAAATCTAAATGCTTTATGCAAATAGTTTTTAAGTGAATAAAACGGCTTCCCTATAAATCTTACTTGAATTTGACATCAATAGTGGACGAAATGCATAGCCAAACATGTGACTGATAGGCTTTCAAGCTGTTTTGGATTTACCAAAGAAGGATTTGGTTGAGAAATCCACTGAAAGTTTGCAGGGAAAGTGTGATGTCTGTTTTGGAGGTCGTTTGTCTGTCAGAGCGTGGCACGGATGAAATTCCAGGCAGTCTGATTTCTTTCATTCACTCCCACTTAAGAGACCGTATCAGACATGCACATGGTTCAAAGGGCTTAAATCGGGAATGCTGCTAGTGCTCCCTAAAAGTAACTATTTTTTGGGTTGAGAAATGGCTACAAGATAGAAACTAGAGTGGCAGGAGGGCTGTGCTGTCACTGAGCGTGCTGAGGCATGCTGGGAATGGAGTCTGGGAAACACAAACATTCAGTCTGTGTCAGCAACTCTTTTACCGAAAGCCTTGGACGGAAGGCCGTTTCTTACAAGTAATTTAATCAGCTTGAAAAAGCTCATTAATGTGAGGAGTTTTCAATCGGGTTTCTTTGAATAATCAGTAAAACTTGTGACAGAAGTTTTAGCTGAAATGTTGTTTTGGGCCCATTAGTGTATTTTATTGTCCAAGCTCACTCAAAAAAGCAGCTTTCCCTCTTCCATTGGGAAGTCTTCTAAGGACACATATGGAAGTACTTCAGTCTGTTTAACAATTCGACAGAGGCTCCTTAATAGAGCAGCCGCGTGCTTGTGTGTATAGAAGTAGTTTTAGCCTCAGATGGCAGACTCACGGGCCGCCACAGTCTGTTCACTGACTGTCTGATGCCTATTGGATGTAAAAATAGGAATAGGTGACTGAAATCTCACACTTTTCTCTTTCTGGCTTGCTTTAAAGGCCAAAAATAAATTCTGTTATCATTTTCCCACCCTTGTGTTGTTCTAAACCTGTGTGAATTTTTGTTTCCAAGCGCAAAAAAAAAATTTGAGTTAATATCTCAATGTTGTTTGTCCATGCAATGACAATCACAGGGGCCGCTGCTGTTTTGGACCCTGTTGTCAAGCACTGTAAATGGTTAAATATCTACTTGTGTTTTCCACAGAAAAAAGGAAGTCATGCAAGTTTAGAATGACATGGGTACTAAATTTTAGTGTTTATCTGGGCTGTTCCTTGAAGTTACATGCTTTCAAATGCACTGGGCAGCTACTATGAACTTTTGAGGAAGAATAATTTGTAAGATTATTGACACCAGATCCTTGAATGATAATGAGTTTTGTTTAACACTTAGCAGCACGTTTGATGTTCATTAGAGGCGGTTTGTTTTCTGTGAAGTTTTTTATTATTATTTTTTAAAATCAAGTTCGATTTACTGCGTGTTCGCAACATGCATTTTGACGGAAAGCGTGACAAATATGATAAGAACGGAAAAAGCACGAACTTCGTGTGCAAGGACATTTAGGCTAGTCTTAAAGGGATACTTCAACCAAAAATGAAAATTCTGTCATTATTGACTCAAGCCGTTGCAAACCTTAATTTTCTTCTTCTAAACACAAAAGATGTTACTTGGAAGAATGTGGATAACCAAATATTGATGGCCCCCTATTGATTTCCATAAAATGAAAAATATAAATATATATCTCACTATAAGAGTCAAAAGAGACCAGCAAGGCAGATTTTTAAGTTTTGTGTGAACTATACCTTTAAGAAAGATAGTCACAAGTGTAGGAGGCAAGTGAAAATGAGAGCGCTCGCTACACCCTTAATCCCAGCATGCTGACTTATTTTAACATAAAGCACAACCTGAGAGAGACACAAGTTCTCCTTTAAAAGAGGAAGATGGTAAACACAAAACAGTCAGCCTGGAAATAGAATTAGGTTCACATTTAGCATCCTAGCGCATTTTTGTATGTTTTGAAACATTACAAGTATTTGTGTTTAGATTTTGAAATGAAAGGTATATAAACTTCGAATCCTGTATAGTAGGCTATGTGTTTTAACTCATTCTTTGAATACTTGTAACCTGCTTTTAGTGATTATTTCCTGATTTTTGTTCTTCCCCCATTTTCTTTCAAGGTTGTACACATTCATTTCTCAACATGCCGCAACAAAAGGATATAGTAAAGATTGCGATTCAGATGCCAGGCGCATACCCGCAGCTCATTCAGCTAGACCAGGTGAGCCGTTTTGGACTTCCTGTCATAAAGAGGATGTTGACCAGTGGGTATGCAGCAGAGCGAAACTTGTTGGGAATCAGCATTTGAGGAATAAAAACACTGTTTATTCAGTATCATAATGAAGTTCGCAGATGCATTTCATAATGACAAAAGGATTTATGTAAACGAAGTTATGTCTGATACTATAGGTTACTATTTAGTTTTGAGAAACGGATTATGAATTCTTGCATACAAAATATGCAAGATATGCAAAATATGTATATATAAATATAAATAGTAAGTTTACATTTGTAATAATATTTACTGCGGAATTAAATTTCGAGACACATTTATCTATAAGAACGATTTAGTGATCATTTCATTTGGTTTTCTGTGTTTTATCAGATTTATAATATCTCACTTTTTACAACCTGTTCTCATTAATGAATACTAAATTAAATTATATATTTTATATTTTAAAGAATTATAAATGTTTTTTTTTTTTTTTTTTTTCAGAAAGCATTACTATGTTCTGAAGCAAGCCTATATTTAGGCTATACATATAAAATAATGGAATAGATAATGATATATCGGGATATAATGTATTTGTATAGGTTTTTTTAAAATGTATTTATTTTGAATAACTGAAATATCTTGACCTCCAGGACCTGAAGTGAGACCAGATTTAGTTTAAATTAAAATGTATTTTTAGACAAACCTTTTATAAAATGTGATGATTCTTATTACATTAGCATTACTGCTTTTATTACGATAGGACAGATAAATTCTGAATTGAACTAACAGGAGGCGAAGTGGGATGGGATTGGGAAAAGTCCTCAAATTGGGATTCGCACTCGAGAGGCCTGTAGTGCAATGGCTTTTATTAATTCTTTCTATTCTCTCTGTTTTTTGCACAAATATAGCGGTGTTATTTTTATTTGCTTTCTTTTTAAGCAGTCTCAGGATTTTGTCAGCGCAGTCACTCAAATTTTAGGACCGTTAATTAATCAAAATGTTTTTTAATTAAAATTGCATCTGTGTGATCAAAAGCTCCTTACAAATCATAACCAATTAGTTCATTCTCAGTTGTTTTGAATGCGCTTATTATGGGCGTCTACTCACTTGAAGCAATAGAGAGGACAAATGCTGAGCTCTATCTTCAGAGGCTTTGATCCCATTGTTTGGGACGTCCTAACAGAATGTGTTATTGTCTTAAAGACCATTGTCCAAAAAAGCTCTCTTTTGGGTTTTCAAAAATCATGAGATAACTGGGCTGAAATATGAATGAACCTGATTGGTACTTAAGGATTAGTTAGAAAGAACCTCAAACCCCCGATGACCTTCCCTCTGCACTTCCTCGCCGTCCCAAACGCTTCCACTCGCTGCCAGTCTGTGCACCACAAATTATAGGCCACTGATTGGTCTGCCGCGGAACACCAAAATGTCTGATCGGTGAGCCGCAGGAGCTGCCACAAATTATGAGATATTTCAGATGTTGACTTGGGAGAAGCTTTTGCCTTCCTGTTTTGCCACTTGTTTTGTTTTGGTTGAAATGCTTTAAGATGAATGAGTGAGCGTATATTTCTTAATCATTCTTTTGTAACGTTTAATAAAAGTGAATAATTTGGTTAATATGAAATATATTAACAATACATACATATAAGGTTTAAGGGAGCCACACCACACATTCAGTTTTTGTTAGATTTTTAGTAATTGTGGTCATCAATCTGTTATTATTTTTTTACATTTATATTTAGCTAAAATTCCATTTTTGTTTTAGTGTTAGTCATTTTAGTACTTTTATTTAGCTGCTAATTCAATATTTCAGATTTGTTTTCATTTCTTCTGCCATCCAATATTTGTTTTATGTCAGCTTTATTTCAATTTACCTTTAAAAAATACAATATTTTCATTTTAGGTAACAATTACAAAACTGTTGTCCTTATTTAAAAAAATCTTAAAAATTCAAAAATGTGAAACATGTTGATCATAAAAAAGGTGCACTGAACGTATTGCATGTTTTATGTATTTTGTAAATAATCCAGATATAAAATTAGCATTGTCCTTGTTAGCTAATGTGCACTTAACACGTTTTAATATTTTTGCTTATTTCAGAAAAAGCCCCTCACTGCTGTCATAAAAGAGGTTTGCGACAAGTAAGTGTGTTTTTGAGGTGTTTGTGTGTTTTTTCCATCGTTGAAACATCCATGTACATTTTTCCACGATGTGAAATACCTGTTTTTGTAAAGGGTGTTGTATTATTTTTGAAGGTGGAATCTTCCGGGTCCTGACAACTATGCTCTGCAGTATGCAGACGGGATCCAGACGTACATCACTGAATCTGTAGGTCATTTCCATCATCCTGAGTTTAAAACTATAGTGTATGAGTGTGTTAGTGTCTGTGTGTCGACTTCAGTCCAGTACTGTGTGCGTCATTTATCTAAGGGCGTGTTGTTGTCTGTCTGTGTCGGGGGGGGGGGATGAGAGCTGATGGAAGTGTGTAATATGATGAATCTGTATCATCAGATGTGCGTGTGAGTGAAGTGAGAGTGTGGAGATGACTTCCCGGACAAGTACAGGCAAAGGCTTGAATTACAGTTGTGCATATAAACCACGAAGCCTTGGGCTGCATCCCAAATAGGCTTTTGCACACCCTAAGTAGAGCCCTTCAAATGCCAGTGTCATCAAGCAGCATCTCCAGCAGATTTCCAGACACTGAGAGTTTGAAAAAAAAGTGGAATAATGATGCAATGCTATATAGACATATACATATGATATACATATGATTCCTCTGCCATATTTAATCAACACTGTACTGAAGCTGTCTGTCTGCATCTGTCTTAATTGACTATAAGTACTTTCTGTCCATCTTTTTCTTTTGTTTTTTCTGTCTATCTGACATGCTTTCTTTCTGTATCTCTTTATGACTTTCTTTCTGTCTGTCTTCTTTCTTTCATTCTTTCTCTCTCTCTCTGTCTTTCTTTCTTACTCTATGGCTTTCCTTCTTTCTGTCACTCTTTTTCTTTCTCTTTGTCTCTGTATTTTTCTGTCTGTCTCTCTTTCTCCTTTTTCATTCTGTCTGTATCTGTTTGGCTTTCTTTCTTTCTGTATAGCTTTCTTTCTGTCTGCCTCTCTTTGTCTCCGTATGTCGTCTTTCCTTCATTCAATTTTCTTTTTTTCTGTCTTTGTGTGTTTCTTTCTTTCTCCATATAGCTTTCCTTTCTGTCACTCTTTCTTTCTCTTCTTTCTTTTACCTTCTGTATATCTTTCTTTCTTTTTTCTGTCTGTCTCTCTCCTTTTTCATTCTGTCTGTCTCTTTGTCTTTCTTTCTTCCTGGCTGTCTTTGTATTTATTTATTTTACATTCTGCCCTTATCTGTGTCTCTCTTTGGTTTCGTGCTGTCCGTCTCTTTATTGCAGACATTGGTGCCAGTGATGATAATGTCTAATAATAACAGATCACTTCCTGTACACTGACTGTTGGCTGCCTGTTTGACTTTTGTTCTAGAACCGCCTCGACATCAAAAACGGCAGCATCCTCCGCTTAACCAAAGCCCCAGTGAGTGTCACACAACCTCATGTGCCCAAAATGGTCATTTTCCAACCATAGTTTGACAGCGACCGTGTTTAACCTAAATAGTCTATCTAAACACATCTGTTTGCCCAGTCTTTGTTAGGGTTGGGTATCGTTTAGGGTTTTTTCGATACCGGTGCCAAATCGATACTTTTACAACGGTTCCGGTGCCTGAATCGATACTTAAAAAATAAAAATGGTAACACTTTATAATGATTGCACTCTATGAATCATTTGTTAAGCATTAGTGCAGAGTCGGTTCATCCTTTATAAAGCATTGTTCCAACATTAATATTCATTAGTAAGCAGTTTA
>JAUMHP010000084.1:7702086-7726648 GCA_032361065.1 Enteromius trimaculatus
ACATTATAGAGACTGTTCTTCAGATAAATACAAACTCTCTCTCTCTCTCTCTCTCTCCCTCTCTCTCTCTCTCTCTCTCTGTTTCTCTTTCTCTGTCTCTCCCGTCGTCAATTATTCCTTACCGTGTAGTGGGACGCGTGCCTCCTGAGATTTGCATGAAGATTAAAAGTAATAATACAAAATGCTGTATTTGTGCATTAAATACATATGGACTGACTAACCGTAACGGAAACGGCTCCTCATTTTCTTCCAAACATTGAGTTTGAGGCTACCCAAATACTTTACAGAGTCGAGGAGGTTTTCTGAAGCGAACTCAGGAGCCTGGAATTTTCTCTGCACTTCGAAAAAGTACTCAACTGTAAGCAATGCTTTAAATCTTTATAAACAGTTCGCAGGAGGAAAGAAAAAAAAGAAGCTTGCTTCCGTATTAAGTGTTTCTTTGAAGTTCTAAAATGCAGGAGATTAGAGTTAATGGAAACTTAAAGCCATTTTTTCAGATGAGCTAATGCATTAATAATAGAAAACAGTTAACATGGTAAAATGAATGGTCAACCATGCAGTGATTAACGTACAGTAAAATTCGGCATTTTTCATCAACTTCGTTTTTCTTATTTTAAAATTGAAACATTTTGAAGGATTCTTATTGGGGGGAAAAATCTAGTCAAGCCGTAATCTTTCGAGATTCGTCACATATTCGCAAAATCATCCATTTCTGCGCGTGATGAATGGTGAGATGAATGAACAGCGGATCTGAGTCAAATGAGTCGTTTTAACCTGTTCACAGAACTCACTCGTCTAATAGGTTCAGTTGGTTTTAAACTTCTAGTCTCAGGATTATTGGAGTTATTCTCATAACTTAAACATATACATATAAAAAAATTAAAAACTAATTACTTTAGATATTTTTTTGGATAAGAGTTGGCAACAATATTTGATTATTTATATAAGTTTGAATGCTATTACTGCAACACTCTGTGTATCTATTTCTGTGTAAGAAATCTTTCTCCGCAAAAAAAAGGGGGGAAAGGAAAAAAAAAACGAATAAATTGAAGAGAAAAAACATTGTACGGAAGCATCAAAGAATATACAAAGAGCCTTATAATAACTTTAATTCTGACACATTTTCAAATCACTAAAAATGTACTAAACATACTACACATTCTGCAACAGCAATATAAGACACATTTCAAATCAACAGTATCAGCAGTCAACATTTACACAAGTAAATACTCATAAATAAAACTTTTACAGAATTTCTAGCTGCTAGCTCAAAAGTATATTTCCATTTTACACTTGACTCTCAAGCATAACTAACTTTCTAGTGTTTGACACACACTTATATATCAAGGAAGCTAGAAAAACAAAAACTATAAAAACATAATTAAAAACAAGTCATCAGAGACAGTTTTTATAAAAAAGGCGATTTTCAAACCTTCTGCCCATCTGTTCTTGGTTCTGAAAAGCTGTTAAATATATATATATATATAGTTAATGGCAGCAAAAACTTCCCCCCCTACATCTGGACATCATAACGGAAGAATAAAATCACTCGTATTTCAACACTTTGACACCTTTATCTTCACTGATGTACCACAGAGAATCTAACCGACCCGAAATAATAACAATAATTACAAAAGGTACAGTTTACACATACAAAAAAAGTTACATATTAATGTGCATATCAGATTAATTTAACATCATTAGTTTAGACCTAGAGTGTTTTAAACAGGCCACACAGCTGAAATGTATTGCGTTTTTAAGTGAACTGTCTGTACACTGATAGTATTTAGTAAATCTGGGACAAAATGCTACATAATGCTAAATATATACGAGCTCATAATGAGCACTGAGGGTGTGTACAGTGCTTAACAGTGTTCAGGCTTTATTAAGGCACTTGGACAACAGAAACAATCAAGATTTAAGGTTTATTTTAATGCAATAGCTCTTAATTAGGGATGCAAACAGGTGTAATTATCTACATCATGTTATTTATCAGGAGTCTGACCAAATTATATTATATATAATAATATGCTTATTTATATGAGAAAGTATTTTATGCGTATTACTTTATATATATATATATATATATATATAATTTATATTCAGAATAAGAAAATAAAGTAAGAAGAACATAGTTTTCCTGAGTTCACTAACTGTATCTGACCTCATGACCCGTTTCAGAAGCAAAATACTGAGCACAACAGTGTTCTGGAAATTATTTTGATGGTCTCAGCTGTCTGGGTTATTTCATAGCTGCATTATTTGCCGCCAGATTACTTCTTTTCTATTTAGTTTCCTCCTCCGCTGGGCCGTCTTCAGCAAATACATTCCTGTCTCCAGCATCAGTGGGGGTCGTGGGGATTTGCATTGAACTGTCTGATATCTGAGACAGAGTGTCTGCGTCTTGATCCGAGTGTGCTTCATGGACTGGAGAGTTGGGTGCCGCAGAGGAAGAGATGGAGTGCTAAGAAACAAGTGAAAGAAATATGTTTGATAAATAATTTTTACAACTTTACAATTTTTACTATGTATATATATATATATATAAAATTTTACCCCTAAATTATGATATTAATTTAAATAAATTATGTTGGATCAAATTCAAGGTATGTACCTGCAAGGAGACACTTGATCTGTTGCTCCTGTCCTTAAGTTTGGACCATGTTCCTTTCATTCCTGTTTTCTCTGTCATTTCCAGCGCAGCTTTCAACAGTCTGGGTGTCTCGGCACGAGGAGGAATAATTGGGATGGGCTCCTTTTCTTCCTCTTTCTTCTCAGCAGGCTTTTTATCCTTCATCACCATTTTCCTTACAGGCAAACAGCAGGTCACACATTATTTGAACAGAAGCTAAGGCTGGAAAATGACCTAGTGTAATACTATTGAAATCTCATGGATTCATCATCGTGGAAAATGAAAGAAAAAATTGGAAAATATGGCTCATTATTACCTTCCAGTAGCTACACTCACCTTGCTTTCTTGCGCAGCAGTTTCTGGGATTCTGGATAGTGCACCATGATCTCATTCAGGTCCCTTTTGGTCAAGATGAGGAGATTAGCAAAACCACGTGCTACCACATTAGCCGTCCGCCGGTTTCCTCCACCCACAGCAAGCAAGCTTTATTGAAGAAGATAACGTGAACTAAGAACAAATTTGACAACGAGGGATTTTGCTTTGACAAAACTAGATACTGCTGCCCTTACCTGACCTCTCCAAACACAGCTCCTGCTTTCAGGGTCACAAACACTGTCTTTCCATCAGGACCACCAACTACCTGGACTTCACCTGCCTTTATAATGTACATCTCGCGACCCACTTCATCCTGAAATAAATATGTTAATATATCTCTTTACTGCTATAGTAAACTAATTTGTCTGCACAAACATCAGTACATCTGGTGATCTGTTATGAAGTATAAAATCATCTTTTTGATTTTCTTGCCTTCTTGCAGACATAGTCTCCTGGAAGGTACACCACTGATCTGAGCCTCTTCAGCATGTCAAAGATCATCTGTCTATCACAGCCCTGAGGAAGACACAATGATGCAGAGAAAAAGAGATGCAGATACAGCAACACAGTCAAAACAAGTTTACCACATTTTTTAAATAAAATGCGGTTAACCTAAGGCATTTACAATTGCAATGTAAGATTAGAAATCAAGGTTTGTATTTATGCACAATATTAAACACTATTCATGTATTTATATGGTAACACAAGGTGTCAGTTTGCACAATTCAAATACAATTTATATTCAATTACATATGTATATTTTTTTTGTAAATATGTTATTTATTTAAATATATTTAATATAATCTTACTGTATTTATTGGAATTTACACAGAATTTGACTTTTTTTTCCCACTTGCCTGGAAAAGCGGCACTTTACTTATAATGTTGTAGCTGACGTCCACTGCTATATCCAGCCTCATCTTGTCAGGTAGTTGATCTAATAGCTCTTGTTCATCTGCATAAAACCACAAAATGTCAATTTTCATTTCTTATGTTATCAACTGACCACTATGTATGTATGCCTGCGATGTATTTTGGCATTGTTGTCTGTCTTATCTTCTTACCCAGCATGCCTTGGGACTGCCACGTGTAGCTGTACCAGATTTTCACTCTGTTCTGCACATCTTTAGGGATGCGGTAGGAGGCCATGTACTTCACAGTGTTATCCACACAGGCACGATAGTTTGTCTGAGCCGCAGTCGCTGCACCAACAACGTCTCTCATCTGACAACGCAAGCCTCCATCAGTGATATTAAACACCACTGAAAACCATCAGTTGATGCCTTGCACACATTGGTAATGGCCTTACCTGACCGATCATGATGGAGAACACAAACACTCCAATAAAGTAATTGATGAGCTGAAACACAATCTCAAAAAGTGTTGTGGGTCCTGGCAGACCACCGATGGTCAGCAAAGTCTTCACAGCAAAGTAGTAGCAGCGAAAATAACTGAAAAAGTAAAAAAAATTGCTATATCTCAAAATACGAACTTTGAAAATATAAAATTAATTATTAATGACTATGCAGCAGGTTGACCTACTATACTGAACAACCATATGTGGATGCATTAATGTCAGCTAATCATAACAAGTCATTTACATATATGATTGTTAAAGGGGAAAAAACCTGTATTGGATGTAAATGAACGCTAATAACAGCACTGATTCACTTACCTATTGCCTGTCCCATCATAAGTCCAATCTGAGAAACCCAGACCTTCATACGAAGAGCCCCAGTAGTACAGACAGGCATTGCAGTGGACGGCATACAACAAGTAGGTGGTGGTTCGAATAACTCTGATAAATTAAATGAGAGATATGAACAGGCATAAACATGCTGGACAAAACGTTTTGTCAGTAGAAAGGTTTATAGAAGCTAACAACTAACCTGTAAACATAAGCGTTGGTCAGTATAGCTTCCAGACGCTTGTTGAACTCAAAGAAAGACATGAACTGCACAAAGGAAGGACACATTAAAGAATTAGCTAAGTTCATCATGGACTGATCTTTCTAAAGTCCAGCTAGACGGTCAGAGTAGCAGCTTGCCTTCAGGATCCTGGGTAAGCGGAGAAGTGGATTAATCCCTGTTTTGAAGTAGAGAAGCTCCAAAGGAAGCAGACTGACCACATCCAGCTGCAACACAGGAAATGAGACCTTCAGAGTGACTACAGAATGTGTCCAGTACCTCAGAGCATCAAATTCAGTCAATCTGACAAAGTCTTAAACAACGTAAATGGCCAACTACCTTGAATCGTACAGCTTTGATGTAATTATCTCTCATCTCTTTCTTGCCGGTCTGGAAACAAATATTTTTTTAAAACACTTGGTGAAAAAAAACATTAATTTTACTCTAATATTTTGCTTGTTTTTGTCTATATTTACCACAAGGTCTCCATGACGCACAAACTGCAGTCTGGGTTGAAAGGCCAGGATGTCCAGTATGTAAACGGAATCACATAAGTAATCAATTAACAGCCAAACATGGATGTTATCCGGTGTTTGATATGGAAATGCCCAGCGCACAGGAATCATCCACGCGTTCCAGTTAAACGCCAAAGACACGCAAAACAGCCAGAGTACATAGATCAGATCTACAGAGAACACAGAGCCAAGGAAGATTACTTAAATGGTTCATGGAAAACAAATCCTGTGGTGCACCAAAATGTTTATTTAAAACCAAACAAATTATTGGAGTTGCAAGGTTTGTAAAAATTTTATTTAAACTTGAACGATTTAAATAAATGAATATAAATCTAAATTAAATTAGCATTGTGCACCAAATGTATCCATTTACACAAACTGCTTAGTTACCAAAGGCTTAAGTTTAAAAATGAGAGAGGAGTGTGAAGTGTAGGAGGAAAAGGGTGTGAGAACAGACCAAAAAAGAAGGAAAATCATTAACTGATCGGATTTATGTGCAAGTATGGAATGCCAAGACAGCTAAAATGTAGACCGTTGTAGGCAAGTCCTCAGATTTACAAGGAGAGGAGAGGAGTGCAGGAGACGGGAGGTGAGCTCACTGGTGAAGGGGTCGATGCTGGATGGAAAACGGTACCGCAGAAGCCGACCAATCCTGGATTGGGGTTTCAGTTTACAGCACAGGAGCTTTGTTTTCTCCTCTTCTTTCTCAGCAGGAGCCTCCGGTACCTCCTGCTCTGTTTTCTGCTCTGCTGGAGGTTCAGGAGGAGGAGGAGGAGGAGCAGCTGGAGCTTGCTTGGCTGGGGCTGTTCATAAAAGACCATATTATTCTTACACTTTGAAACTGTAATAGACCTCACAGGTATGTGCACATTTAAGTCACACATAATAAAGCACATTGTATGCATTTTGTCAACAACTTTGATATTTTGGGTTTAACTCACAGGCAGGTGGTGTGTCATCATCTGAGTTATCTGGATCAATCAGCTTCTCTTTGACTCGCTCTGTTCTTTCTTTGAACAGCTTGACCAGCTCCTGTAACCTCTCGTTTACTACAGTACTAGTTTGGCTAGCTGAAGAGGCTGGCCGTTGATTTAGACTAAAGACAGAAGATAAATACTACATTTAAAAATAAATCACCTAAATAATCCCACATTTATATATATATATATAGTTCTTTGGTTTTCCAAAGTACATTAAAGAACATCAACACAATTTGAAATGAGCCTATATACGTAATGTGTTTTGTGCCACATTTCCAGCAATATTTTCATGCAATCAAGGTAGTTTCACATTTTAAAAGAGTATTTATTTGTTACCCGTCATCTGCGCTTGATATGCTACTCTGGCTTGGCCAAGCCCGGACTGCAGTTTCTAACTCCTCCTCTTCCTCATCATCTTGTGAGTAAAGTCTCTTGCTGTAAGAAGACAACAAAAGTGTGTTATGATATGTCTCTACATAAGTAATAAGGACAAGTTACAATAAATGCATCGGAAAATGAAATGGGAAAAAAACAACAACATTCTAATATGGTAAGTAAGGTAATGGGAAAGTCTTCACGTACTTAATAATATGCAAAACAAATGCACAAAATGGAGAGGAGAATATGGAGTGGATTGTTCTGAGAGACTTATTTAAAGCATCTTACATCTTGGTCCAAATTGTCTGTGGTTTTCTGTCTTTGCATACACTGTTTGCATCCAGTGACATGCGTATGTATGTGCGTAAGTGATTGTGTGTCAACAGACAACAGAAAAGAAAACAAGCAAAACATAAAATGTATGTCAATATTTATATATCAGTTGGACTTTTCACAGTTGAACTTGTAAAGATAATAGTGTTATTGTTAATCCTGAATAGTCAGGAGTCTGGATTTTTTAACTGTACATTTGTAAACCCTGGATTCACTTTATGATTTGCATATTTACGTAGACTGGCTTTAAGAGTTTCCCTCAGACAGTGGGAAAGTGAAAGTTTCTGTAAAATAGTATCGTTTTGGCTTTATGTTACCAAATGTCAAACGTTACCTGGTCCGATTGGCTTTACGTGCACCAGGGACGGTCAGTGTTTTGAGGTTAGGGTCCTGTGGGTTTATTATTGGTGGTATGGGGCGAGATCGTCTTCCTCCTTTCCCTCGGTCCGAGTCGACATCTTCGACATTCACGGCTGGGTGCACACTTAGTCTGGAGCTCACTGGCGATTACACGATACTCGATTAAGAAACACAATAAACTGACACCTTCAGTACCATCCTCTTCAAGACTTACCTTGAGGTAAAACAGACTTTAGGAAATGAGGTTAATGGTTGCAACATCAAGAGGTCACTTTGGACACAACAGGCACCCACAACCTAATTTTCTCTAAGTCACATTTGGTAGCAAGGCATAAGAAAAGCATAGCATATACTAGTCTAACAAAAAAGGCGACAACGTGGATCACCTGAGGGTCTAGCAGAAGTGGGGTTGTCCTCAATGTGGAAGGCAGGGTTGGAGACGCCAGACAACTGCCTGGAAGGGGTGATGGGTGGCAGACGGGGGTAAGTGGGTACATTGGGCAAGTCTAGGACGGAGCTTGGGGAAGAGGGTGAGGGGGTTCGGGGGGAATGGAGCGGTGACTGGCGGACGAGATGGTCCAACTCCAGATCTTTACTCTTCTGCGGTTGCTCCTTGGGCATCCTGTTCCGGCTTAGGTTTGAGACGGCTTTGAATGTTGGAGCAGCACCGCTGGACACACTGTGGAATGCTGGATATCTTCTGTGGAACACTGGTTATCTTTTGTGGAATGCTGGATATTTTTTGTGGAATGCTGGAGAGTTGTTGCGGAATGTTGGAGACCTGTTGCGGAACGATGGAAAACCGTGGAATGCTGGTGAACCTTTGGGGAAAATTAGAAACCTTTTGCGGGAGGTTTGCAATTTGTTGCGGAATGTTGGACAGCTGTTGTGAGAGGCTGGATAACTGCACTGGGAAGCTGGGAAAATGAGGAGCACTAAAAAGCGTCTGATTTGGGATTTGTGGGGTGATTTTGGAGAATCGCTGGGAAATTTGTTGCGGTAGCTGTGCCAGTTGAGGAGGGAGTGATGGTAGCTGTTGGGCGATTTGAGCGAGACCAGGGGGCAGATTGGGCATGGAAGGCACTTTGGGCAAAGTGAAGCCAATGTCTGTCAAGAACTGGTTGAAGTTGTCAAGGGCCTGTGGCGCATATGGTACACGCATGAAACATCTCTTCAGTGCATCACATCTGGAAGGAGCTGTGGGCACAGTAACGCATAATCAAATATATTGTATGTTACATGAAATCATATTCAACATGTGCCCAGTTGTGGACAACAAAATGAAAACTCCACAACAAAACCCATAGGACTACTTCTGCTATAATAAGAAATAAATAATGCTATTTGGGATTTCATTCTTTGGCTTTCCATCATGTTAGCATCCGTGTGTTTAAATGATCTTTCGTGAATGACTGAGATGAACACTCACCACTGCTTTCTTCTTCAAGAGCTGTACTCTCCACCTACATAAAGCAAAAATAATAGTAATATGAGACATTTATTTTATTGTTACATAGAAAGGCAAAAATCTGCACTAATACCAAGCAAAATAAATATAATCACTGCAGTACTGCGCTTGTGAGCACAGTATACTTTATTCAGTCTAACTCCTGAATAAGCATTAATAATAATAAGAATAATAAGCACGTGCGAAAAGTCACAAATATAAAACAATGTAAGAGAGATAAAGGTTCACAGTTAGATGGACAGTATACATGAATTACCGATGAATCAGTTTGTGAGACAGAGGTCCTGGTTTTGGACTGAGGTTGCTGAGTGATTGGCTCAGGTTCTTCTTTGGCTTCACTCGAGTCCCCGGCCTCCTCCTCGTCGTGAAGCTCCTCGGGCTCAGGCTCTGGTTCTTCTTGTAGAGGTGAAGAGGACTTGAACTCCTCCACAGGGGTTTGAACTGTGAACACAGTGTCTACGGCCTCTGCCTCTTGTCCTTCTGGAAGAAACTCCTTAACTGAAGGCGCTTGACACCTGTACATACACAAGCCATGACGCAGACATTATATAAACAACAAGCTAACGTTAATCACATCGGTAAGCAACTAACACATCGGTCAGCTATAAATAAACTCACATAAGCACAATTTTCGCGTGAGGGAGCAACAACAGACTGATACGTTCCCGTTTTGATTTCCAAAAATAATTTTAAACATTTCCAAAATACTATAAACTATAAGCTGGCTTGACGCGTTGCCGTCGTGTTATTATAACATCAATGAACTTACTCTGAAATCAGACGCGGTCTCTGAGAGCATTAGGTAACGCAGTGTCCATATCCATCCATTTTTGTGCCGTTTGTTTATAAATGAACGCGATGGAAGTTTGACATGTTGACGTGATTAACTACAACGATAAAAATGTTCATTTTGGAAGTGAGGAATCTGCGCCATCCTTCACGAGGCAGACACGAGGCAGAAAACAAGCATCAGTGGCGCGATTAGTTACTATAGCAACCGCAGAGGGGCATCGTGCGCCTCTATGGGATGCTATGCGTTGCCAGGACACGACATAATATTCACATATCAAGCAGTGCATCGAAAATGCGTGTATTGTATTTATATGTGTCCATATTATTATAATATAGACGATATAGCCGAGAAATACAAGATATAACATGTTCGCTAGAAGGAAAGCATGAGAACAGTTGATAGAAACTATGAAAAAAAGGGTTATTTCTTTTTCCCCCCTTATGTCTTACTCTGCAATTTGATTCCGTATGACTTCTATATCACTTTCCTCTTCCTGCAGCACTTGTAATCTGTGACACAGAAAAATTCAACAAAAATGTTACCAAATATTTAATATTAAAGGGACAGAAGGTATATTTCTAGAATTGGTCATTGAAAAACCAACAGTTGTGCTGCTTAATGTTTTTGTGGAAAACATGCTATTTTTTAAAATGGGGTCTTCGATGAATAGAAAGCTTAAAAGAAGCAAAAAATTTGTTTTGTATAATATATGCATATACAGTACATTTATCATACACATAAAGTGGTAGTGGTGTGATTGTTTTTTTGTTGGTGTGTATGAATTACTCTTGATCAACATCTTCTGGCTCTTCTGCAATGGTCTGAATGCCAAACCGGGCCTGTGCCAACTCCCTGACAGCCATCTCTGCTGTCTGCCGCGCTACCTCTTCTGCCATTCGAGCCATCGCCAGACGCTCCTGTATCAACCTGCACCACAAATAAGGCTTGTTTTTCACCCTTAAAGGAACAGATGACCCACAAATAATACTTTGTAATCACTCTTAGGCCATCCATGATGTGTTTCTTCATGGGAACAGATTTGGAGAAATGCAGCATTACATCACTTGCTCACAATTGTTTCCTCTGCAGTAAATGGGTGCAGTGAGAATGACAGTTCAAACAGCTGATAAAACTATCACAATAATCCACAAGTAATCCACACAACCCCTGTCCATCAATTAACATCTTGTGAAGTGAAAAGATGTGTGTTTTTAAGGAACAAATCCATCATCAAGACGTTTTGACATTAAACTTTAACTTTTGGCCAAAGTCCATAATTCATAATGCTTTTTAGTGAAAAAAAGTTGGGATCTTGCATCAAAATCCACCATCAAATTTCTAAACAGCTAACTACTGTTTTTTCTTGTAAACAGCTCTGCCCATATTTCTCCCCTGATTCAGAAGAGATGATTTTTTTAAGTTAAGGTGATATTATGGATATTAGCTGAAAGCAATGGTTCGGAATTGCCTTGATAATGGATTTGTTTCCTAAAAACATGTAGCATCAAGACATTTATTGATGGTTTGTAAATTATTATGATGTTTTTATCAGCTGTTTGGACTCTCATTCTGACGGCACCCCTTCACTGCAGAGGAATCATTGGTGGGCAAGTGACAATGCAAGATGCCATCAAATCTGTTTTGAATAAGAAATAAACTCTTGTTCATCTTGGAAGGCTTGAGGGTGAATAAATCCTCAACAGATTTTATTTCTGGCTGAACTCTTCCTTTAAGTCTGTTACTTCAAATACTTGATCATCAAGCTGCCACTGTGCTTCCAGCAAGAGAGAAATTCATTACCGTTCCTCCATGATTAATATGGCGGTGTCCTCCGCCTCTCTCCTGATGTTCTCGATCATGGGCGTCCATCGTGCAGTTTGAGTTTCGGCATCCTCCAGTTCGATGTGTGCTTGTGAGGGTGTGGTGACGCTGAGTGGAAGAGACTGTTCTGGTGACCAAGGTGTTTGTGGTTGAGACTGAGGTTGTGAATTTGGCAGTGAGTTCTCTGTTGGACATGTATACTTTTCTTGAGCCTCATCTTCAGAGTCGACCTCTTCAAGAACAAGGTCTCCAGAAGCTGACCGATCACTGCCTGCTGAAGACACAGCCACGCTTGAGAACTGTTTTAAAACTTCACATTGGTAGTAAAAAATATCCTGACGTGATTCTGTTGTGTATAATATTTTATTTTCATTGTAATGTGATGAGGCTTTTTTAAACAGAAGAGCTATGCAGGTCAATAATTTACACCTGTATTGCTTCAGTAATTGCTTTAATTTTAACATTTCGAACATCAGGAGTGTTTAGAAAGTAGGAAACATCTGTAAGATTAAATAAAAGCTCATTATAAAAAGATTTAAAATGCTTCTCACAAATACTAATTATTTTACTGTGGTTGAGAGAAAAGTTATCTCCATTTGTTTTTCAAAGGAATTTAATATTACTCTTTTGCCAATAGAGACCCATTACACATGAGAGCAGATACGATTTTCCTTTATTAATAAAATGCAATATTACAATATCATTACGTATATAAAATATGAAAATAAATTAAATACACAGATTAAATTATAATAATTAAAAATACTGAAGTGTCCGCTAGTGTTCAAAAGCTTGGGGTCAGTATGTTTTTTTTTTTTTTTTTTTTAATTAATACTTTTATTCAGCAAGGATGTATTAAAATGATCAAAGTGACAATAAAGACATTGATAATGTGACAAAAGGTTTCTATTTCAAATAAATGCTGTTCTTTTGCACTTTCAACGCATTAAAGTATTCAGAAAAAAAATTATCATGGTTTTCACAAAAGTATTAAGCAGCTGTTTAAAACACAGATAATAATAATTGTTTTCTTGAGCAGCAAATCAGCATATAAGAGTGATTTATCAAGTATCGTGTGACAATTAAGACTGGAGTAATGATGCTGAAAATGTAAGTTTGCCAGAAATATATCTTAAAATTTTTCCAATATTAAATATGAAATATTATTTATAACAAGTTTTTACAAAATGTAATTTTTTTTTCTATATTTGTGATCAAGATAGAGTTCTTCAAAAAACACTTCAATAAAATCTTACAGCCCCCAAAGTTTTGAATGGTAATGTCTTAAAAGCAGCCATAGAGCAGCCACAATTATAAGTCAAGGCGATACAACCTTTTCTCTTTTTAAAAAAATGTGTTCTTTTTTTTCATTTGAGAACATTTTTAACACATATTAGGGAAACTTGCAGTAAAATGTACGATAATTACATCTCACGAGGATCATACATTTTTTAAGACAAGTACAGTCAAGCCAAACTAAATGTCACGTTATAAAGACCACTGCAGCAGTACCAACAAACACCCATCTGAGAGACGCCAGCTATTCATACAACACTGAGCATCTCGTTTTAACTCAAACATAAACATTTTTTTTAAATCTGTATGCTTCTGGCTAGTTATACAGTAAGTTAAACATAAAGCTTATTAAAAATATATGTATTATACAGTACAGAGAAAGTCAGGCATTACATTCAGTACATTTTCATAGCTGCCTGTTCATTCAAGAAAGCTACAAAGTCACTGTTGTTCTTGAAATGCATCTGTCTGCATCTGAGTAATGCTGTGTTTCTCTCTCTCCTTTTGTTTAAAGGGTTCTCAGTGTCCTCTCCCCTGTAACAGAAGGAGAAGATGGACTGAGTTATAAGTTTGTCCTACACTGCAACAGAACGGCTCACCCTTAAGTTTTTCTACTTCTATTTTGATGTCTCACAGAGTGGGTCATGTTGTTACCCATGCAGTGATCTTTGTGTTTTCATATTCTACCGAAACCACTAGAGTTTCCAGGAAACAAAACGAGTTTGTTATTAAAAACTGTGTAAACAGCGTTGAAAAAGGAACATCTTACTCACCATTTTGCACAATCTTCCCGTCCTCCTGGTGGAAAAAAAGGGAGTCAGTATCGAGAAACATCTAATAAACCTGAACTAATAACGTCAAAGCTTTACACCTCACTTACCAAACATCCTTCTTTGTTTTTAAGAACCGGCTGTGGCATCGAAAGGCCCAGACCTTGAACAATCCAGCCCACCATACTGAAAATTGGAGATGAAGAGGACAGCTAAGCCAATTTTCCAGTAAGCAATTGCAAAACTGAACAGAATCAAATTTGACGTGACTCACCCGGGGGGTTTTGAATCGATCTCCATCATGCTGGTTATCGACTCTGGAGGAGGTGAATAAACTGACCCAAAGCAAATATTAAGCTAAACAGTTACAACTGTTTAAAATATAGCTATTTTATAGCTGTAAATATAGTTAAAAATACCTTTGTGTGAGCATTGTGATGACCTCGGCGTGGAAGAACTGGAATTTGGGGGTCTGGTCACATGATGCGGTATAGCACTCTGGAAGCCACTTTTTATCCAGGTCATTACACTGTTCACACATTGAAATATACAGTTCATCTGGATGGCCTGAGGGTTGGTACATTTTCTTTTTTGGGTGAACTACTCCTAGATTATCCTAAATCCCTAGATTTAGGTGACTATATATGATTTTGAGTATAAATAATAGATGCTTGCCTCAGCAAACACCAACAGTAAATTTATGCCCCCCACCCCCATGTGCTTCACAGAATGATGCTTACTTTGGAGGGAACTGATCGGCTGGTCCCATCTCAGACATCTCGTCTTCTGACAACAGCTCTACTACTGGTATATGTGCCAAAGGCTCTTGATCTGGTGTAAGAGATACACAGGAAATGGATGAAGTTTCAGTATTAAATGGAGTTTATTAATTCAGCTGTTTTTCTGAATGCGGACTGACAGATACACACCTGGAAGGTCCTTTGGCTCATAAACCTAAATAAAAATAAAAATAAAATAATAAAATTCTTCATTGTGATTTGCAACAACTCAACTTTGTTACATTTATTAAATAAAATAAATATGAATAGGTTAATCGTTCATTTTGACCTTAAGTAAATAGTAAACGCAAATGAAAACAGAAAGCGGAAAACAAAAATCTAAGGTACTACTTCTTATTCACTTAATTATTAACTATTTACTATTTAATTAGTGCTGTCAAACAATTAATCGTGAAAAATCACATCCAAAATAAAAGTTTGTTGACATTATATATATATATATATATATATATATATATATATATGTGTGTGCTGAGTGTATTTATTATGTATAAACACAAACACACTCATGTTTCAGAAAAATAAGTTATTTATTTATAATCTAAATTATATTAATATAATATAGGCATGTAAATATTTGCTAAATATATACTGTATGTGTGTGTTTATACATACATAATAAACAAACTCAGAACACACACATATATTATGCAAACAAAAACCTTTATTTAATCTTTTGACACAACTATTATTAATATAACTCAAATTAAATAGAATAATAGGCATATAAGGTTTCAGAAGTTTGTCTTGAACTTTTCTTTTTTAGATAGTATCTTTTCATGTTATTTGTAATATTCTGATAAAAATAAAGTATCGCACATAGCTTTCTAACCTCAGTGACTTCTTCAGATTCTGGAGCCTCATCTCGCATGTATTTCTCATCAGGCTGCGGGACGACCTTTCCAATTCCCTGCGAGATCCAGCCAATAACTCCAGCCCTGGCAGACAAAGAGAGCTCACTGTACAGCCTCACTGCTGTCAAACACACGTCGTGCACAATGACATTCATTACCTTACCTGTCTGTAGAACCTTCATCCTGAAGTGACTGCAAAAAAACAAAACAAACAAACAAAGAAAAACGCTTTGAGTGCACATTAACATGCAAAACCAAATGGTGTTAAATATGAAACTACATTAGCTGACATAAAAACAATACTTTAGCATCAGTGTTGGCCCTTGTAAGAAGAGGACTCCCTGCCGGTTTGGGCAGTGCGCTTGAAAAACCATTGGAGATCCAGTTCAACATACCACTCTGAGCACTGAAACAAATCGATTTTAGCATGTTTCATGTCTAGGCAGTCAGAGAAAGTCTTTTGTATACTTTACAGGAAAGATCGGTCAAAACTTACCTGTCCTTTGAGGTTTGAGATGATTGGTCTTCCTCCCTGCCTGTTTTGGTTGAATTGAACTTGTCTGCATTACAACAATGCATGATATTAGTATACTATATTTTATAGTACTACACTTTATATTAGTTGGCCTTAACTACATCTACTAAACCATTTGATGAAATATACTCATTATGTGCTGCACTCTTTAACATTATTATATAACTCCTATATAAAAATTCTAAATCCTATATAAATCCCAATCATACACCAAACTCATTATCAGAAAAGTAGTAGTCTTGTTACTATGTCAGTACACTGTAAGGCCACCTAATATAAAGTGCGACTATATATTTTACATTAAACGTAATAAACAATCTTGTTACAACACATTTAATCTGTAAAAGTGCTGTAAATGTACCTCGATTTGATGTTTTTCCATTCTTCAGAGGGAGATTTAAGAGAATTAGAGGTTTGTTATATGAGAGGACAACAATGCAACAGCAAGACAATAATAAATAAGCCTAATTATTATATCTAGGTATTAATAAAGTTACATTCAGAATTATTTGTAATTTTATTTTTGACCATTTAAGCAGTTTTATATATATATATATATATATATATATATATAGACAGGGAAGAGAGGAAATGACGGGGTGTGGAAAAGAGAATGTGTTTGTAATATGTTGCAAGCAAGATTCGAACTTACATTATCCACATGAGCACCATGGCTCATTATGTCACAGTACATTAACCACTAGGCCAGGTGTTTCAAACTACAAATAACTACGTTACATACATTTTGAATGAATTTTTGTAAAACACTAATACATTTGTAGGTCATGACCCCATTTTGTGTCAATCAGATTATTTGCACTGTTAAATAAAGTCACGGATATTTGTGAGGTGTGCATTATGAGTCTATGTTAATGGGCTTGTGGGTTTACCGCAGCGATCACTTCCTCCCCCAGATCCTCCTGTGTATCGGGAGGATGTGGCACGACCTTCACCACCCAGTTAAACATCCTGAGGGAAGGAAAAACTATTAAATCAGTAAATACACACTTATGATGGAATAGGCTATGGAAAAATGAAAAAAAACTCCCATTATTTTAGTCAAAGTGAGACAGGCTTAACCTGAAATAAGTTACAGTTAATTATGTTTCATCCTTGTCAAGCTTAACTTAAAACCCTGGACCCTCCTTTAGAGCTAATTCTTGTGTCATATGCGCCAGTCAACAGTGTTGCTTACAGGATAAGGATTTCATCCTTGGGAAAGCCCAATGAAGTTTCTATTCAGCCAAACCATTAGGGCACTTTCCCAGGGAAACCCCACAAGAGTGATGTCACGATTGCCACATCCTTTAGCAAACATAAAAAGCTTGATGGAGAACAATGAAAGTGTTTTTTGTTCGTTTGCATGCTAGTTCTCACGACAGGCTGGCTCTAAAATTATTTTGCACGGCATTGTCTTACATAAAATATAATGTTATGAAAGACCCAGTACGGCAGGCCCAGTATATGGCAGCCATTCAAATGATTAGCAGTCAGTTGCACAGCAAGGGGTGTTCAGGAAGTCCAGCAAAAGTCAGTTAATCACTAATTTGATCTTTTACTCTGTCTATCTTAATGTTTTGCACAAAGCAAAACACATCGAGTAAGTTTAGCCCTGAGGACCAAGATGCTAATCACCTGCGTTAGCATCAAAAACTGTGAAAATACATAAATAAATACAACAAAGTAGTTTTGCGTGTAAACAAAGCCTGTCAATGGACTCACTTGCACTTGTCTTCTTTTTGAATTGTGTTTTAGGAAAATATAAGTTTTTCAACACTTAAATTTGTGTAGCTTAAATTTTCCTTGCAGGTTATGTTGTAAAATTCTATTTAAATTTACATTTGTTAGTTTGTAAGACTTTACAATAACAACATAGGCTATGTGTTAATTTATGTCATAGTTAACTTGAATTATTGGCTAATGCTAATTGATAAATATGTCACTGTTTATATTATTATTTCATATAAGTCCCAAAAATACTGTATTAGCATTAAACTTTTATAATCTTAAATAAGAATGTGTTTGTAAACAATTATTTCTTAAAGGTGAATTAATAAAATGAAAACTTTAATTCAACAACCAATGCATTAAATCGATCAAAAGTGTAATGACCTCTCCAACGTTACAATTAAAAAATAAATAAATAAACATTCACCAAATCAGCACATTAATGATTTCTGAAGGATCACGTGACACTGAATTTATTACAGGAAAAAATTACATTTTGTACACTATAACATTTTAAAATTGTAGTAATACATTTATTTTAGAATATTTCCGAAATAAATGCTACATTGGTAATACTTATTTCAAAAACATTAACATAAACAAATCTTATGCACCATACATTTTTGAAGCAGAATTAATAAATGGCATACATTTATGTTTACTACCACGCTAAACAGCTTTAATACATAGTTTACAACCTTATTGTAAAATGTTTCCACTTGAAAACACTTTCAGAAATGTAATTTTGCTTGTGGTAAAAAGGATGAATATACTGGCTAATCCTAAAACACGCATCAGATCTAAATCACTACATCTTTATAGAGCACGATCATCATGCTAAATCATGCTAAATGACAGATTCCACACAGGAAGACAGTTATTATATTCAAGTTTTTTTTACCTGAATATTTAGCAAGGGTGCATTCCGTGGGGATTGAGACCATTCAGAGCGGACTTCAGCAATCTGTGTGGATTAGGATTGCGGCAGCACTGGGCTAACGGGATTAAATCTTGAAGGACAGTGCTACCCCACATAAGACACTTAATAATGGGAGCTGTTAACCAGGTTAAAGTTATAATGTAAAGAAACCTATCTACCTAATATTAAAAAACTAAAGTATGCGTAATTCTATTGTTCCCTTTGAAATGACAACATATTCAATGCTATTTTGTTTTGCACTATGAAAAAGTGTAAAAGAAAAGTGTGAAATTAGTGGTATTTGTCCATGCAAAACTTTTCAGCATGATGCTAAGATGTTCAGAGTGGTTTGCTAAGTGGTTGCCATGAGATTACAAGTGTGTTCATTAAACCCAGAGTTTTCATTGGTGCACACAACTAATAATATGATGTATTATCAATATTATCAGCCAGTATCAGGAGTTTAGTAAGTGGATTTATGTAAACTACACGATGTGAAATGATAGAGATTCATGTAAAATAATGAATTAGCTCAGTATGAAGACTAGCATAACTGGAGTTAAACAAAGTAGCTACGTCATCAGTAGAGATTACCCCTGCAGCTAAGCTACAGATATAAGTATACAGCATAAAGAAAACACGTTCTCACACCCAACGGGTAAGATTTGGGTGTCGTGTAATTAACTAATCAGAGCTGTCAGGAGAGAAATTATTATCCTTAAAGCTAACTGATGCTACATGCTAATTTTGCTAGCCTCTCTATGCCTTGGACCTAAACTCTGTATTTGTGGTTCATCGAGAGCTACATAAGTAACACTGTTTACTGTGATTCTTTGACTTTTGAGGGTGACCATGTTTAACTTGTTGCTTTCAGAAGCCAATGCCATGGCGATGCCAGGTCTGAGCAGCTAAACAGCAGCAGATCCAATAATGAGATGAAGGCAGGATTAGCTCTGAACCAGCGAAAGAAAGGCCAGTCCAGCTGATCAAGGGCGAGCTGATGCCGTACACACACAAACCACAGCCATTTTCAGGCAAACCGTAAACTTATCTCAGGTAAGCCCCAGAAGCATAACTCTGGCCCATGTCACCACTGAGCCCTAGAATCTGATTGGAGGAAATGTAGAATCGAGTTAATCTAATCCTTTAACAGGATACTGCTGGGAGAGAGTAAAGCGAATGGCCCTATGTGTTTGTTTTTGGAACTAAATTGAGAAATGTAGGCCATTGCATCATTGTTTGATGATATAACTAACTACAGGTTTTGAAGTCAATTTATCAACAGACAAACACAAATGGACAATGGTGGAGTTTGTTGTGGTGATTATGCAATTCCTTTTTTGGCAGGTGTGACATAAAGTAAAACAAACACAAATGGCTGTGGCCTCAACGGCTGATACAGTTAGCCTCTGCTGGTAGATGTAGTAACTACATGGCTCTGTAACTAAAAAGCATATTTTCTGATTCACTGTGTGAATTTGTGTAACTGTAAAGCCTCATCAAACAAAAATGTATAATACTTACTAAAAATTCTATTTAAATATTCAGGTACATGCTAAATTTGCAAGCTAACTGATTGGTGTTGTGTTAAGTTTGATTAAGTAGCTAAACATTATGTGAAGGGGCATAAGGGGTGGCCATTTGTTTCTGAAAAAGGAATATGCAATATAATATTAGATTACATTTCCATACCCAATAAGTCCATTAGCTTAGCCTATATTAGCTAATGTTCAATATATCAAATATAGGCTAAGCCGCTAAGCTAATTCTTAGTGCTATGCTAAGCTAATTCATTACAGAGGTAGTTGGGGAAACTGTTTGCAATGTCCGATGTATGATCAAAATGTATTATACTACTGCAGAGGTTACATGGTTTTTACAATAATAAAGCCATGTTTTTCTATTGTATACCATTTGTATGACCATAAATTTACTACAAATATTATGGTTTAACTATAGATTAGTTGAGAAAAATTGTGGTTAATGTGTGGTTAACTATAGTAAGCTAGGTTTTTTGATTTTATATTAACCATGGTTTCAAATGCTAATTCGCTAATGGAATGCTAAAGTGGCATCCTGAGTTAGCTTGCAAAATCTAAGCTAAAAACAACACAAAGAATAATAATAGATGATTCTCGAAAAGTTGGCTTGAATTTGTTGTCTCTGTCTATAATTTATAAGTGTTTGTTCAGCAAATGGAATTGATTTAATGGGTAGACAGCTATATCTGGCACCTTCAGCACAATAGCAGGAAAATAACATTTACACAACACTACCATAACGTTACTGATATGCTTAGATTAAAAAATAGAAGCTATAGATACAGTTTAAAAGTGCTATTGTACTCCAACCAAAATGAAGGAAGTGCACAATCAGCAGAGGAAGCTGAAAATTAAAGAGATACTTCCATCTGTATAACTCCATTTTATTGTGAGCAAGCTATATACCAGATAATATCTGTGAACAAAAGCAATACATGCCCTGCATGATTTACTCGATTGTTAATACAAAACTATGCAAATCAAAAATCAAATAAAACATCAAATTAAGAGAGATTTTCATTTGGCACTACAAAAAAGCACAAACACATTCATATTGACATACAAAAAAAAACCCACAGGTTTAAAACACCGAAGGCCACGTGAACAAAGAAAAGCACAAACTCTACTGAAACAAGTACATTTCATACACAGTGGTGACGGTCTGCACTATTAAGGCACAGATTCGGCCTTGAAAGGCACTGACGGGACGCGGCCCGAGGCCAGGAATGCCTCAGAAATAAAAACTTCACAACTGGGGGAGAGTGGAAGTACGGTGGGGGAAAACAAAAGAAGTCCCACAGGAAGACAATCTTTGAGGGGGGAGAAAGAAGTAGGGGTACGCTAATGTAGGTCACGATGACAGTCCGGCCACGCCTCCAATCGCCTTTCCTCCCTCCTCCTCGTCTTTGGCACGCTCAGTGGAACTCAGGCAGAGGAAATGCTGGCAGGCTACAAGCCCCCCATCCCCCTCTTTTTCTCTCCATAAAGTCCAAAATCAGCAACATCTGTGTAATGCAAGTCAGGCAAGGCTCCACAGGGGGAAGAGACTATAAACCCAGCTAAATGTGCGTGAGACAATTTATTAAGCCTGACTTTTCTTTTAACTCTGCGCTTTCTGCAAGGCCTCGCCGCGGAGTTTGCGGTTTCCTCCGTTATTGAGGCCGGTTTGCAGAGGATGTGAAAGAAATGTGCTGATCTGAGCTCGTTTTCGAACATCCAACGTTTCCCATAGTGTACAACCGAACGGGCTCAAGAGGGAAAAACTCGCAGAAGGACGAATCGCTCGCATCTCTCGCATCGAAAAAAAACGACCACAAAACAATCAAAAGTGCAAATTCTACATTAGGAACGGGGGTTTTCAATGGGATGAGCACCATAAACGACAAGGCGTGTGTCTCTCAGAAAACGTATGTGCGGAAAGGTTAGGCCATTCGTTAGCGAAAGTGCGTGAATGTTTTCAGACCCACTGCTGCAGGGATCTTTTGCAGTGAACTAACACTTTGGGCGTCTCTTTCCTCTGGAGTGTGGTGATGATGATGTATATGACTCCCAGAATGCACAGCACCAGAACAAGAGGCACAGTCACCAAAATGAGGGTCATGATGTGATCGTCAGTCTCGTTTACTTTTAGAATGACATCTACTTCCTTTTTCTCATTTTCTTCGTCATCAATTGCGTTTTCTGTATCTTCTTCGTTGCCAGGGTCTTGATTCTTGTCGTTTGTCTCTGGAGATCGAGGGTCGGGTTTTACGTCCGTTTCTGCATCAAAGTGCACCCGACAGCCCATGAAATCGTTTAAGATGGATCTCGGGTATCCGGAGTCAACCGTCATTCGCTTGTTATCGAACCTCCAGTATCTGGTGTCTTTGTAGAAGTAAGTGTACGCTGCGTGGAAAAGAGTTAGAATGTTAATTAGTTTATTATAAATACACTAGTGACCAATAATTCCGTGTAATCATCGGCAAAGGCTTGATCAAACAAGATTCTAGCCAGGCTCTGAATTCCACAGCTATAAAAAGGCGTGCCAAAAACGATCATGAACTACGCCGTGAAATTAGAAGTTAGAGCAGAACGTTTTCAAGTCAAAGGTCTTATTGCGCCCCAGTTTTTTAGCAATGAGGTCACATTTTCCCTCTCAGCTTTGGATTATTGGACTTGTCTCTCTTTTTTCATGCATTCAGCTGTGACATTTTCTCGGGCGGGTCCCCCCAGCCTGACTCACCTCCATCATCACTGAGAAAGGCCCCTTTCGGGGAGCCAGGAATGGATCCCCACACGCTCACTGGTTTAGGGTAATCTTTATCCATGGCACGGGATTCTTCACTAAACCGCCAATATCTTCACGAGAAAGCAGAAAAGTCTGTGTTTATCCTGATACATAAAGGATCAGTTCACAATTTTTACAATGAGTCAACAAAATTACAAACAAAAGACACAGTCATAGATTTAACAACTTTGTTTAAATAATATTTCAGTCCATAATAGAAGAAAGAAATGATATTTAGTTTATTTTAGGAATTTTAATTTGTGATTTAATCGTAATAAATTATTATATTTTATATATTATTACACTATTGATATGACGGTCTCAATTATTAATATCATTACCTGAAGTATGTCAAACAATTAATCACATCCAAAAAAGTTTTTTGTGTACATAATATATGTGTGTGTACTGTGTATATTTATTATGTATATTTAAATACACACGCATCAGTATTGTTATATTTAATATTATATATAACAACATTTTCTCGAATATATACATGCATGTGTTCGTATATATATATATGCATACATAAATATACACAGTACACACACATATTTTATGTGAAAAACTTTTATTTTGGAAAGCAATTAATTGTGATTAATCGTTTGACAGCACTACTTTCCTCCCCATAATATAGCTATTATATATGTTATATATATGGTTATGGACAGTTTCTTTACACAAAGCTGTATTTTTCTTAGATTATTTTAAGGTAAGGAGTGATATGTGGACACAGCTTTTTCTTTTTTTTAATTTAAAGAAATTAAAAAATGAAAAACCGGTCATCATTTACTCACCCTCCACTTGTTCCAAACCCTATGAGTTTCTTCTGTTGAACACAAAACAAAATACTGCAAAACATTTTGGTAACCATTTGATGGATGAAACAAAATACCATGGATGTATGAATGCTACTATGTTACCAAAATGTGTTCAGAAGAAACAGACTCCAACAGGTTTTTTAACAAGTGGAGGGAGAGTAAATAATGACAGGATCTTAATTTTGGAGTGAACTATCCCTAAATGCCTGCTAAAGAAATAGCATGTTGTTGTTAATGGCTAACTCCCAAGCACTTGACACATCTGGCCAGCATGTTTACCTGTCTCCACTGAAGAAGTACGTATAGCCAGATGGTTCCCACCACACTGCTGTGTCCACTCTGTCAGGCATGCCTTGACCATAACGAAACAAGTCCTGAGGGTATCCCGGCTCCACGTCTGCTTCTCGGAAAAGCCAGTATTTACTTCCTGCGGGAGTGATACAAAATACAAAGAGAGAACGGACAGAAAGCCACATTAGATGGAAAGCCTTGACAGTAGGGGTTGCATTGCTGAGAGATGATATCACAGAGACCTCTATTCAATTACTGAGATTGCACAGAAGATGTTTTGTGTTGCATGCGAGCAAAGGTCCCCTCAAACAAATGCACAAATGAAACCTCAAAAATCTGCATGAACAACAAAACAATAAATGTATCTCTTTCTACAACACATGCCCTGCTGCAGATTTTCCAGGTTTATTCTCTCGAAATGAAAACAGAGCAGTCTGCATCTGGAGCTGAAGCTGACGCAATGCAGGCAAAGTCCTGAGATGCTGCCAATCTTTCCTCTCTGAGAGTTTTACAAGTGACATAATTTGACTCCAAGATGCTGTTACAGCAGGAGGAACAGATGTTTAAAGGAGAAGTAGATTGATATCTGGGAAAGATTAAATGATTTTGATGGTTTGTCGATTTTAAAGATGTCTGTCATACTCTGTCACTGTCATAAAAATAACTTTGGTTCAC
>JAUMHP010000084.1:7728196-7740565 GCA_032361065.1 Enteromius trimaculatus
TATTTAAAACTTGACTCTTCTGTAGTCGCATCGTGTACTAAGACTGGCGGAAAATGCAAAGTTGTGATTTTCTAGGGATGTTGGAAAATGAGCCTATTTCAAAAAAAAGTGGAGTGTTCCTTTAACAAGAGCAAAATGTGATTGTATTTAGAAGTGAATCACTGAATCATTCTTTAACCGATTCATTTAAAAATGCCTATTCATTTGGGAATGAAATAAGTAACTATTGTTCATAGGTAAGTCACTTTATTAATCGATTTATTAAGTAACATGGATTTCCCAAGGAACAACATTTTATTGAATCATTCATCATTCATTAAATGGATTAATTTAAAAATGCTGATTCTTTCAGGAATGACACAATGAAATAATAATTTAAGTTAATTGATTCAACAAAAAAACACATGAGCACAACATGTGATTGTTTTTATGAGTGAATTAATTAGTCAACAAATTCATTAAAAGCCATTCATTCAGAAATTAAACAACTGAATTTATTGGTGAATTACTGAATTATTTACTGATTTAGAAACATCAAACCGCTACTGTATTTTCCCTGCAGACATGCAATGGTTTCATTGTGGTTTTGTTTGGAAGTATTGAAAATAGACATGTAATTTCCAATACTGTATCGCAGATGTAATTTACTCAGCATTGCACTTTTGTTTAATGAACTGCTGTGAATAACCATATGAGATGCAAATGAATGCAAATTCATATCATGGAACTAATTTAACTGAAACGGAAAGTACCTCAAACTAGCTTACCATAGATTTGGTGAATGCCATTTACATCATCCTCAGTCAATGAGAATCTTTCTGTGTCCATCCACTGGTAGAAAGGCGCCATGATGGCAGAAGGGTTGTTAGAGTGCTCCAACCCCAGAGCATGACCCAACTCATGAACCGCGACCAGAAACAAGTCGACACCTACAACCAGAAGACAAAAAACAAAGGGATAAATCTGTTTCTGAACAGTTCAGAGATATTTGAATGCTGCTAACATTCATACATTCTCTATGGAAAGGTTAACGCTAAGCTGATTCACAGAAAACCGGTGATTTTACTTTGAAGTAGAAAAAAGACTGCAGAAAATCATTCACACCTGAGCCATCCCGTTGGTTCAAGGTCCATGGCTCATCTGTGTCAAAATGTGTGTCTCCTCCCATTCCGGGACCAGGGAAAAAAGCATGTGCCAGAGAGCCTCCTTCCCCATCGAAGAGAGACATATCGCCATGATACCCAGATGCAAACAGTAGTATTATGTCGGGCCCCTCACTGCCATTCTTTATCTCATGATACGGGACCTCCTCGAACCGCAGAGGTGTTACTTTCTCCCAAACCTGGAAGGCTTTGCGAATAGCCTCGTAGGTCTGCTCCTGGCCCACTTTGGGGGAGTGGTTCTGAATACTTGGGCAGGGAATAAAGTTTTTTCTGTAATCATTAGCTTGATGAACATTAACTTGATCAATGTAAACTGAATTCGTTCTTCTGGTTTCATTCACCTGTAAGTCAGCCTGTCCTGATCCCACTTGTGGCCAGTAAGTGCGTACCGCTTACGCCGAGTTCCTGCCTCTATTGACTCCTCAAAATGATCAGGCACTCCACAGCGAGGTCTTTTCATAGCGCTGAAAGAGGGAGGAAAAAAATTAAATATATATATGTGTGTGTGTGTGTGTGTATATATGTATGTGCACTTAAATATGATACACACACACAAACATGTGTAATTATACATATGTGTATGATTAAATATAAAATAACAATAGTTTTATATTTATCAACGTTATTTTGAAATGGTATAAAATAGTACTTATGTTATTTCTATATTATTAGATTTAATACTATTTATTTAAATTTATTTTTTTAAGTAATTTATTAATTACAGTAATATATTAATTTTTTTTTCTGTGTATATATGTATGCGTTTAGATATTGCTTACTCAGAAAGCTGCCATTCTAAATTTTGTTAAACTTTGGCTAATGATAATCTGACTTTTATGTTATTTTGTCATTTATTACATATATATCTAGCTTTAATTTATATATATTTTAAGTATTAACCTAAACTTTATTTCACTTAGTTGCCAAAGGCGCATTTATAACTTTTTTATTTTTCATTTAAAATATAGATTTCTTTATTCTTACAGCTCATTTCCGTTAATGAAAATTTAAAGGAAATATTATTTCATTATTTCCATTAATGAAAAAGATTTTAAATAGTTTTGGTCTTTTATTTAACAATAACAACACTGGTATACATTTTTTTTATAATATGAATAATAATAATAAAAACAACAATAATTCTAAACACAACTTAAAATAGATTTCATTAATAGTAACATTATTCTTATCATTAAAAAATGACTAATTTTATTAAGTGGTAAGGATAAACTACGTGACCTAGTTACACTGTATCACTATTTTCTTATTTAACACACAATCACAACAGACTGAGATCCTCTTGTTGTTCTACAGGCAGTTGAATATGAGGAAATCATACTTAAGAGTGGCCAAGTTCATGTGTCCGGTCACCTCCAGGCCATAAAAGCGCTGCATGTCCTTAATGGCACTGGAAAGGATCTGGGCTGACTGCATGGTGGACATCTGTCTGCTAGCCTGGGACAGGTAGCCATACGCCCTCAGCCATGACTTTAAGGAACAACACACAGAAAATGTTGGAGAGTTGACAAGGTGTTGCAACAACTACTACTAAGAAATGTGATGACAATGGGATTACACAATGGGGGAAAAAAGAGGAACAAACAGGAGGACAATTATAAACAGCTGCTTTTTTAATTACGCAACTATTCATGGGAATCCACCAGGAAATGTTATGGAGGTCTGAATTAAGACTATTAGACAAAAACAATTTGTCACACCAGAGACCAGTTTAAAACGTGTAGTTGAGAACTTAATGTTAATATAACTTTGATTTTTTTTTTCTCAGTCAGCCTTTGAGGACAGACGTAAACATCCTTACACAAAATCTGATGGATGTGGCGATGTTCACCAGAAGCTGCAGAAAGGTCCTATTATAGTTCTCGACTTTTAAATTACCAGTTACTAAACAGACAATGACCAATGAATTCATGAATGAACGAATAACTCAATGAAACCCTACAGTCCTGTAAGGAGTAACAAGGAAACTTTAAAATGTGCTTTTTTTTTTTTTTTTTTAAATTTTATGTCTTAATTGTATAGTAAAATGGATTCTTTACACACACACACACACACACACACACATATATATATATAATTTTTTTCAGCTTATTTGTTATTTTAGATAATACAATCATAGAGCATTAGATTATTACACACAAAAAAAAACATTTTAAATATAAACACTATTGGTATTATTATAGCTTTATATTTTATAGCTTTATATTTAATGTCCTTTATAAAAGTAAATCAAATTTTTCATTTTTGTTTTGGTATATGTCTTTTACACATTTATTACGACAATGATAGTTATTAAAAAAAAGGCTGAGCTATTAGGCTATCCAAGCAATACAAGTTATATTGTGAATGGTGTTACTAGTAAACCTGATGCTATTAAAACTATGCGTTGAAAAGTGTGAAAAACTATCAAACCCATTCCTAATGGGTTTCTTAAATTTGATTCATTGTCCTCAAAACGAAACCAAAAAGTTCCAATCCTGGAAAACACAGCCAAACTGAATTTCACAACTCAGTAACATTATATAAACAAAGAAAGCTTGCTTTGTGTCGTCACTCAGTATTTCAGCACAAAACTCTAAACCACCGAGTCTACAAACCTCTGCGTTGAAAGCATCTTCTTCTGCAGTTGTTTCGGCAATGTTGACAAACAGCAGGATGAAAATCAAAGTAACGGGTCTCATCGACCGATGCGATCTGCTCCTGCGGACTGACATCTCTCCACTCCGGGACAGCAATGAGAAACGAACACACAACCGTCCAAGAACCGCGTTATTAGATCGCAACCCGGGAAAACCTAGTGTCATTTATCACCAAAATAACGTCATTGTTCCTCTCGGACCACAAACCCACCAGCTTAATGCACGTTTTTCTTATCCCGTCAATTGTTATCGGTGCAAACAGTTCTCCAGTGGCACGCGCACGTTCGTAAACTATAACATTAGCATGACCAGCAGCTAACAGCCCATTAAATATTAAATAAAAAGACTACTTGTTGATGTCTGCATTGCATTGTTTGTGTTGATATAAGCACCGCCTGAATAAACCCATCTGGAAATGTCGAGGACCAAGCGGCGCGTCCTCGAAACGATCCTCAATCTGTTGCAGGACACCAAATATGAGCACGAAAGCTCATGAGGATCTCACGCCGAGCTGCAGCACGCAGCCGCACCCCAATCCCTGCCCACTTTCTCTGTTAACCTTTGTGACATTATGCACAACATTCATGGTTTTATAATAAACATTCCATATCTATTCTTGAAAGCGCAAATAAAGGGAGATGTATTGAAATAAGTTTATTTAAAGAAAAGAAAGAAGAAGAAAAAACAGTTGTGCAAATATAACTTCTACGTTTAGTTCTCACTGCCACCTGTTGTTCATATTCAGTACTGTAAATATAAAGTAGTCCGCAAGAAAAAAAGAAAAAAGAAAAAAAATCAGCCTTGATTGATCTATGGTCTCTCTGTAAATCACATGTACACGAGCCAATTTTACTTCAAAAAATATATTTTTTGACAAAACATTTCAAATGTTGGTCCGAGGGTCCATTACTCAGAGGGTCCATCACTCAGAGCTAACATGCTAATAGTTAGCTTGTTTATTTGAGGTACTTTTTACACCCAACACAAACCATTATGTGTTGGGTGAAATTGTGATTTATTTAGCTATTTGTCATGTGTCGTTGATTTCCCACTTTGGCGATACTGATAAGGATGAAAAGGAAGATGCCCAGAGTCCAAATCACTGCCAGTGGAAGGACCAATGTGAGGAGGTCTAAAATTAGACAAAATCCATATGGATCAAACACAATAAAAAGCATGTTATCCATCTTATCGATCTAAAAATTTTGTAGGACACTACATACTTATCATAGGTCTCACTGGTATCTCTCGTCTGATTGGTCCATAAGACAGAAGGCCTTGAGCCTGCTCATCCATAACCACCTCTCTTTTGGATACAGTTCTACATTCCTAAAACAAATCAGGTCAGGTTATCAATGGAAAACATGATTGTACGAAACCAGCAAGCTGTGCAGCAAAAATGCTTACAGGAATACAAGACTTTCCATCTTCAGGTGTGCAGAGATGCACAGTACAGTGCAAGTAGAAACTGTGGGGCTCGTATACAAACTGAAACATATCAAATGAATAACGGACAGTCGAGCCCTCACCGCTTCTCCCTGCAGGGTGGGCTGTGCCATTATCAAATGAAGTCATTCTCTCATTTGTGCACCTTGAGGACAATCAGAAAAACATTAACCCTCTTTGCCTTCATAATTTAACCCAATTTCTTCACCTTCAGTCACCAGTTGACCAAAAACAAGTTACCCATGAATTGCCATGAGTGTGTATTGGTAACTGAGGTTAAAGAAGAACATTTGGATGTAAAACTGACAAACATGAAAATTTCATGATGAAATTCAAAATACTAACCCATTTACAAGCAGTGTGTGGCTAAAGCCTGACTTATCATCTGCTTGAGGTGTCTGTGTCGCCCAACACTCATTTACTTTCAGGTGGAAGAAATCTTCAGGCTCCGTCACTTGGATCTGGACATAGATTTGTTCTCCAAGCTTAATAGTAGGTGCGCTGGTGAAAGCCTCAGTGTATGTGTGATCTTTAAACAGGCTCATCTCCACCTTGGCATCCACTTCATCCACCTTGAACATTCTTTCACTTGAAAAATAAATAAATAAATAAAATCAGCTAAACATATGCTTTGATTAGATTACAAAGTTTTTAAAATTTACTTCACCCTTAGGCAATCCATAAACGTAGATGTGTTTGTTTCTTCATCGGTTTAGCAATTAAGAAACCATCAATATCTTGTAAAGGATGTAAATGTACTGGAGTGTGGAATTCTTGTGGATTGTAATGTTTATAATCAGCTGTTTGGACACCCATTCACTGCAGAGTGGTGAATTCTGGTGGCACCCATTCACTACAAACAAACCCATCTACATCTTGGATGGCTTGAGGGCGAGTACATTTTCAGCAAATTTTCATTTCTAGGTGAACTACTCCTTCAAAATTAGTGTGTTACCTGGAGAAAGAGATGATGGGAAATGCCAGGCTGAGTCTACGTATGTAGGGATAGACGCACTTGTACTCAATCTGTACAAATGGATTTCTCACAATGTTTCCATAGACAGGTGGGTCAGACATCAGTGTTAAGGAGTACACAATGTGCGTTATGTTCTTCTGTTTAAAGAGAATACCATTTAGGGACATGAAATTGGATCAGCTAATGCTTATAGTTTGAAGGGAGAAAAAAAAAGAAAAAAAAGAAAGTATTTTACCTCCAGAGGTTTGCCTCCACAGGCAGTGTATTGGTCCATTGGTGTGTGCGCTGTGAAATAGGCTGATCCAAAGATCTCCTCTCTATGTGCGCGACAGCTGGCGTTAGTCAAATGAACAGCTTCGATTCCCACATTGTAGTACCTGAAGAACTCTTCATCCACTAAAATGGAAATGAAGTCTGCGCCACACGTCACATTCATTGTTGCGACTTGGAAGATGAATACAAAATTTGTTAAATACCAAAAACATAACCAACCAGAGCCAGAATCACAAGACCTTCTTATGAAGGAGAGCAAAAAATGTAAATGTTTAAATTGCTATTAAAACAAAACTTACAAGGATTAAGATTCTTTTTTAAGCAACTTAAAGTTAGGATAACCTCATCCCAAAGGTAGTCTGCTTTTTGTACTTGTACATTAAGGCTTTAGGAACAAAATTACAGAATACATTAAAACTTATAACTTAGGCAAAAATCTAAAACATTTAGAAAGAGTTCTCAAGGCTTTTGTGAACATGGCTCAACAACCAAATGACAACCAACAACCTGCCAGTCTAAGAGATAAGTCTAAACTAGCTAAGACCAGCTATTCAACTGGTTGCACAGTTTTTCCCAAAAGGTTGGCTCTCCTTTACCCTGGTCACAGAGATCTCCAAAGAAGCCAACTGCACATTTACAAGTCCGCCTCTGCGACAAAGTGCAGGTAGATGGGTCAGAGCACTGTGATATCTCACATCCACCTAAATTTAAAAAAAAAGTAATTGTTTAATAACAAGACTTCACAGAGAAGAAATATTTGCATCATATGTGACCTTACCAGAAACACTCCCAACAGCACAGAGTAACGTTGCAAGATGCAGAAACACCTGTGAAAGAAAGATGGCAGTGAGAGAAAAATGACTGAGTTAAAATCTAAAAACTGAAATACTGCAAAAAAGCAACCTTAGATTTCAGATAGTGCGTCATTTGGATCGTCTAATCTCTTTATTTAGATTTAGAATTTTTTAAATAGAAAATATCAGTTTTAAGGTAGCCTAATATCTAGTCTACATGTCAAATGGAATTTATTCTTGTAAATAAGGATTAAATACATCAGAGAGGAAACGCTCAATTATTTTGACAAGTGACACCTGTACAAATGCCGCAGGTCTGACTGACACGTTAAATGACCAATCACTTCTTTGACATGACGTTTATGGGGCGGTACCAACGACAAATATCACGCATGTAACGTTACATAGCTTGTTATAGCATACATTTTTAGGCTAATATGTTCAAATATACACAAATAAACTGTTTAACTATTATTAAAGCTATTAAAAGCTGTCCTACTCTCAAATGATAGCATTTAACACCATGCTACTATTTTTCTTAAACGATTTCAAAGAACATGTGACTCGTGTGACGTAATCAAAACAAATCGGTGGATCGGCGCTCGATTGATTTACCAGTCGCTGATGTTTGAAGGAAGTCATGTGAGCCGGGATATGGCGGCTTTGCTCAGTCGTTGATACTGAAACCTCTGTGTTGCGATCTACCTCTGTCATTACCCGCGAGGAAATATTATTCACTAGGTTTACGATCTGTACAGAAATAATCGTGCTTTCTGGATCGTCGTCTTTGAGGTGCCTGGGCTTTTATTCTGCTTTGGCAGTGACTGCTCTCATCCTCTGCTCCCAGCTTTCGCAGACAGCTGGTCCTGTTATTTTAGAAGTGATGCTTGCGATGAGACTCCGCCACTGAGACACATTTTAGGGCGTCGTGGTGTGTGTAAACAACACAAGTGCGTGACTAGTAAAATCTCTCGGAAGAAACATTAATAACGTACATTTATTCAGTCACACACTAACTGAACTGTCATCTAATGAGACTTTCTCTTTATTCACTGGGCTTAGAGTCAGTTTTAACAGGTAATAGTTGTTGTTTATGCGTAATTTAAGGTTTTTTTTCGGAAATATTTTGCGAAAATGAATACAGAAAAAGATTTTTCTCCACTGACACCAAACATTGTGAGGGCTCTCAACGACAAACTGTACGAGAAGAGGAAGGTGGCAGCTCTTGAGATTGAAAAGTGAGTCATAGTCATTGTTTATATTCATGCATGAGAGGAAATGTTTTCAAAATACAATATGTAGTATTAAAGTGCCTGCTTTTGGATTTCTTTAGTCCCATTTCGCTCCTCTGTCGCATACTACAGCGTGTTAAATTATAGTTTAACATGCATAGTTAGTTTCTGTCTGTAATAAGTAAGTAATTGGTTGATGTTACTTTGCTCACAGGAAGAGCTGGTCATCTGACATGCCACATGATCTCATTAGTCATGCTTATGATCAATAGCCCACAGTCCAAACAGCACTGAAGTCCAGATAGTGTTTGAAATGAATTATTAAAATGCTATGTTTAACCTATACTCCATTTATCCGCTTCTTCCCAATCTTCTGTCAGGCTTGTACGGGAATTCGTGGCCCAGAACAACTCTGCACAGATCAGACATGTCATCCAGATACTAGCCACAGAGTTTGCGCTCTCCCAGCACCCTCACAGCCGAAAAGGAGGCCTCATTGGACTGGCGGCGTGCTCCATTGCCCTGGGAAAAGTATGTTAACTATATACTTCCTCAATACACAATTGAATACTATATTCAGTAGTATATTTGCTGCAAGATGTTCAGAGTTCCAAAGCAAATATCGAGGCTTAGCTTATGTTTATCTTATCTTTTGTGCTTTTCAGGATTCTGGATTGTACCTGAAAGAACTTATTGATCCGGTTCTGACGTGTTTCAATGATTCTGACAGCCGTCTACGCTACTACGCCTGTGAAGCCCTTTACAATATAGTGAAGGTTGCCAGGGGAGCAGTGCTGCCCCACTTCAATGTGCTGTTTGATGGGCTTAGCAAGGTAAACTGATGCACCTTCATGTCTAGATGAATGCTTGAATGGTAGAAAGTAATCACACATGCTATTCCATGTTAGTTTGGATTTTTTTTCTTTTAGTAGTTAATGCCATTTAAATCTAGTAAAATAATTCCTAAGCAAAAAAGCAGTAAAGAATGATATAGACAATAAAAAACCAAAACAAAAAATCTCTGTGGTCATAAAGTAGCAGTGACTAAAACTATCAAAAGTAGTTTAGTTTACAGTAATTTAAATAAAATATTAGGTGAAAAAATATATTTGTCAACTAACTGAAATAATTTTAATTTACTACTTACTTACTAAAAAATATTAATTAAAATAAATTACTGCTAAATAGGAAAAAGGATTTGAAAAGGAAACTGAAATTAATAAAAATGGCCAAAAATTATTATTATAATATAATGTTTATTAAAATTATTAATATAATATAATGTAATATAATATTATATAATAAAATTGATAAGATTTTATTTTCTTCTGTTAGAATCTTTTCCAATATAAAAATGTGAGGAGAGTTTTTTTTTTTTTTACATAATTGTCATTGGAATTTTCATTACACAGTCATTCCTAACGTTTGTATTGTAATTTCTCTTCCTGTCCCTAAGACTCACCTTGCATGTTATCTGTTACAGCTCGCTGCAGATCCTGATCCGAACGTAAAGAGTGGATCTGAGCTCCTGGATCGGCTTCTTAAGGTGAGTTTGAAATGAGAAATGTGAATTCTAGAAATGTGAAGTTTATAGGTATCAACTGAAATAATTCTTATATACTTTTTATTTTAAGGACATTGTAACAGAGAGCAACAAATTTGACCTAGTGGCTTTTGTCCCATTGTTGCGTGAGAGGATTTACTCAAACAACCAGTATGCCCGCCAATTCATTATCTCATGGGTGAGTTGAGCATTTTCACCAATCTTTGTTTTATATTTGCTTTATATTTTTCTATTTAGCTTAAATTCTTAGGTTTTTAGTAGTTTTACTTCTTCAAATTCAACTTATAATGATAATAGTTATCATTTTGTGATTTCCTGTGATGGTTTGACTCCAGATCCACGTGTTGGAGTCGGTTCCTGATATCAACCTCCTGGATTATCTGCCAGAAATTCTAGACGGACTCTTTCAAATTCTTGGTGACAGCAGTAAAGAGATCAGGCGGATGTATGTCTCATTACATTTTCCCTTTACCTCTTCCTCTTTTTGTCAGTTTTTTCATTTTTAAAGAGTGATAACAACTGCTATTAATAGGTGTGAGGTGGTTTTGGGCGAATTTCTGAAAGAAATTAAGAAGAATCCATCCAGTGTCAAATTTGCGGAAATGGCCAACATATTAGTAATCCACTGTCAAGTATCTGATGAATCAAAGTCGAGTGAGTCAGATTCAAAAATCCTCTATAGTTCTTTTTATAGATAGGTGTTGTAATTCTTTTATTTTGTCTTTCTGCAGCTAACGATCTCATCCAGTTGACGTCGATGACATGGATGAGAGAATTCATTCAGCTTGCTGGAAGAGTGGTACTGCCGTATTCCTCTGGCATACTGACAGCAGTGTTGCCTTGCCTTTCATATGATGACCGCAAAAAGAGTATCCTAATTTGTGGCTGAACATATAATATAAAATGCATTTGCTGCTGAGAGTACGTTTTGTTTGAGGTATTGGCATCGTTCTGTTAGTATTAGTTGTCAGTGTTCCTCAATAAACCGTCTCCAGGTACTAAAGAGGCTGCCAGTGCATGCAATCATAGCCTGATGAAGCTTGTGACTCCTGAAGATGATGAAGATGATGAAGAATCACAGACCAAATCTTCCCCCTCGGGCGATGGGACTCCATCTAAGAAAGAGGGTGATCTGAATGGCAGGTTTTTTAATTATTATTTTTTCACTTTGTAATTTAGTTTTTTTATTTAAATGTGTGAAAGTAAAGTAACTTGAAATGGTAAGAGAAAAGTGATTGCATTGGCCGGGAATCGAACCCGGGCCTCCCGCGTGGCAGGCGAGAATTCTACCACTGAACCACCAATGCATTTCTGTAAGGACTGTGTCGCCCCCTGTCTATCAATGGGAGAAAAGTGCCTAAATCATTGGCAGGAGGGAGTGAGCTGTGCTGCCTACTGAACAAATGTGGTAATTACTAAAGACATCTCTAAGGTAGTTAGAGAGATTGAAGTGTGCCACCTAGTGAGTAAATGTGGTAATTGCTGAGGAAAGCTCCAAGATAGTTAGAGAGAGATTATCATGTGCCATCTAGTGGGCAAATGTAGCAGCTGCATTTGACGGGGCCCTCAAATTGGAAGCCAGGGGGCAGCATAAAGCTTCCAGGAACGCATTGGTGGTTCAGTGGTAGAATTCTCGCCTGCCACGCGGGAGGCCCGGGTTCGATTCCCGGCCAATGCATCCATAATCTTTTCCTTTTGCACATTTTCTAAATACCTTGCTTATTCACACTAACTTTCAAATGTTTTTGTCAGTATGATTAATAAATTCTTGGATTTAGCAAAATGCTCAATAGAGACAGTTACAAAACAAATCTATTTCAAATTATGTTAAAATTAAAAACACAAATTATATATATTATTATAATATTATCATATTATAATATATATATATATATATATATATATATCAGAGTTGGGTCAATTCAGGAATGAACTCAACAATTCCAATTCAAAGAAGGAAATTAAGAAAGGAAAAAGAAGGAATTAAACAACAATTAAAGGAAACAGAATTGAAATTGTATTCCGATTCTGATTTAAACTTTATTATTAATTCAGTTACAGTATATGGTGAATTTCCATGTATTTACATTACATAACTTTAAAATAAACCAATCAAATCAACTTAATTAAAATGCATGAATGTGACCATGTAATTGAATTACATAATGTTTAAATAAAGACCAAAACATTTGGTAATCATATATTGAATGTATTCAGAAATTTATCACCACTGTCAGTCAATTATTAATTCATAATGTACTGTT
>JAUMHP010000084.1:7740665-7751865 GCA_032361065.1 Enteromius trimaculatus
TACATTGCTTGATATTTGTAAATCAACATAAATAAAGTTCAAATGTATGTCTTTAAATGCAATGACAAATAAATGCTTAGCAATTCAGTGGATTTCTTCCTGAATTGAATTCCACTTCCTGTAATTCCAATTCAATTACAATTACATTTCCTGTCAGCTGCATTCAGTTCCAATTCCATTCCAGGAAGTGACTTGGAATTTACCATTTATTCTCAATTCAGTTCATGAATGGCCCCAACCCTGATATATACATAATTTTACTGACTTTTAAATTGTTGATGTAAATACAGTCATTGATAGTGCCAGCAATTGTGTCCACATTGATTTCTAAAAATAATATAAAAGCTTTACCTGCTTTGATTTTATATCTGTTGTTGGTTCTAGATTCCCTAAATGAGTCCCAGGAGTCAGTAGGCTTCAGCAACATCTCCTTCTTCACTCCAGCAAGGTACGTTTTGACAGATCAGAAGCAGTTCAAGGATTTCTACAGGATCTCTGATTCACTCTGTTCTGCGTAGTTCTGACAGGTCTTCTGTAACTCTGGATCTGGACGGCATAGTGCAAGTACTGGACAGACATTTACACGATTCATCCACAGGAATGATGACTCGCATCGCTGTGTTGAAGTGGTTGTACCATTTGTACATCAAGACACCTCGCAAGGTTTCTACAGATGGCATTTTAAATACGCAGTTTCAGTGCTCGAAAGTTCAGTGTTTCATTCCACTTTATCTCCTCGGCAGATGTTCAAGCACACAGATAGTTTGTTCCCCATGTTACTTAAGACACTATCAGATGAATCTGATGAAGTAAGTCATATTTTCCCAGTCGTATCAGTGCTGATCTAACGGGCACAGCGATTTTTAAACAACAAATCTCTCCTTAATAGGTGATTTTAAAAGACTTGGAGGTTTTAGCAGAAATTGCGTCATCACCTGCCGGTCAGACGGACTCATCTGGGTTGTGCGAGATCTTGGATAGCAAAACAGAGCTTCATATTCCAGGTGGGGTCAGAGATGGGCAGCCAGTGGTGGTTGGTGGGTAACAATTCCTGCTCCTCTTTATATCTGTTTATATACCAGATTGTTAACAGAATGCCGTGCACATGAAATCCAACAAGCTCTTTTTATTTGACAGGTTCAAAGGTGACGGATTTATCTCCATCGACCCCCAGCATGAATTCGTACTTCTACAAGTTCATGATTAATTTGCTCAAACGCTTCAGTTTAGAGAGGAAGCTTCTAGAAATGAGAGGGGCTTTCATTATCAGGTGAAACCATCCTACCTCCTTTAATGAAGACCAAGCAGAAACATCTGTAAATGTGAAAATACAATCAGTATTAACACATTTTTGTCAGTAAGTTTCGTCTGCTTCTCAACAGGCAGCTGTGTCTCCTCCTGCATGCGGAGAACATATTTCACTCTATGGCGGATATCTTACTCAAGGAGGAAGATCTGAAGTTCGCGTCCACCATGGTGCAGACACTTAACACTATTCTGCTCACCTCTGCTGAGCTCTTCCAGCTGCGGAACCAGCTCAAGGACTTGCGCACACAGGTAACCTCTCCTTTGAGGACTGTATAATCCTACTTAAGGTTTTGCATCTGTGCTCTTTATCCCTGTTTTATGTGTCCCATCAGGAAAGCTGTGCTCTTTTCTGCTGCCTCTATCGCTCTTGGTGTCACAATCCGGTGGCCACTGTGTCGCTCTGCTTCCTGACACAGAACTATCAGCATGCCTACGACCTCATCCAGAAATTGTATCCTTCTGTGAAGGGTTTATAATGTATAATTTGGTTTTAGACTTATTTTTAGACATTCAGATTTCATATTCTGTATGCTAGTTATATAGATTGTTATATAGAAGCAGAGAAGATCATTGAAATATTGTACTTTTATATATTGGTTTTCATGTTACATTTTAAATATTTGTATGATTTAATGAGCTTAAAATTGTCCTTTTGTGAATTTAATTGATCTAAATGTGCTCGATCTCTAGAAATATATTTAAAAATGACAAAAACACCTTAATTTGAGCTGATCAGTGGAGATCTGGAGGTAACTGTGGACTTCCTCATGGAGGTGGATAAACTTGTGCAGCTAATCGAGAGCCCCATCTTCACCTGTGAGTCCCATTCATCCGCCACATAAAACTGCTGTGTATCATTTTCAGCTCTCCGCGCTAACACTCGTGCTCTTTGCAGATCTTCGTCTGCAGCTGCTGGATGTAGAGCATAACCCGTATCTCATCAAGGCTCTGTATGGCCTGCTGATGTTGCTTCCTCAGAGTCAGGCTTTCCAGCTGCTCTCGCATCGGCTCAGCTGTGTGCCAAACCCTGAACTCATGAGGACCGTGTAAGTTTTCATGCTCTCTAAACAGTCAAGCATCTTCTATGCTGGATCCTCAGCCTCTTCTCAACTGCTCTTTTTTTTTTTAAGGGAAGACCCAAAGGCACCCATCAAAGATAAACGATTAGCTCAGCCACACATCGACTACAATGAACTGCTCCAGCACTTCGACAGAGTTCAGAGCAAACACCTGGAAGTGAGACATCAGAGGGCGGGACGCTCTGAGCACCCAGACAGGAAGTTGTAAAGGTCACTATGCAGCCTTTGTCCAAAAAGACTGGAACCTCAGCAGAACCTGCAATGGGCATCTATTTGTCACCTTTATTCAGTTTTTAATGTATTCGAGCTATCATAGGCATGACGGATTTCAATGTGCTTTATTTTTTATGCTACGTGAAGTGCTTTATATTCAGGTGCTGGAGTTGATGTAGTACGCACACACTTGGACATAACTGGACTAGGTCATCTGTTACAGATTAAGGGCCAATGGTTGTTTCCTTCTTAACACCAACTAGGGTTTCATATAACCCTCCCCAAACCATTTGTACAGAACACCTTGCACGTAGCCCTAGTTGTTTATTAGGAATTTTTATCTAAAACATGATGTCTTCTCATGACAAAAGTACTGTACGCAGTCTCTTTTGTAATGCGATTTTATTTCTCACACAAACCACGTGCAACAATATTCACTGTTTCTTCAGCGTTCCCTTGTCCTTTCCCCCCATGTTAACATATTCATTCTTGGCCTTATGTATATGCAAACCGTTTCTCTGTAATGTGATGACAAAGTTACAATAAAGTGGACCACGATCATGCAGTTTTTGTTGGGTTTCTTAAATCACATGCTGCTTTTTTTAACATAATAATTCCTTTTTACGATCCAGCAGGTGGCGCTATTGTATTACTTTCACTAAGAAACCACTAAGCTGAGAGAAAACGCTGAATTTCTCACTGAAAAACACTAGACGCTTTTCTTTTATTGACAAACTTTTGCTATAAATTGCCCTAAATTAAAAAATAAAATAATGTATAGCGCGTGTCAGGAATTCACTATTACATTTTTAAAATTCCTAAAATTCCATCTATTTACTCCTCGTTAGTATAGTGGTAAGTATCCCCGCCTGTCACGCGGGAGACCGGGGTTCGATTCCCCGACGGGGAGATGACGTTTTTAGTCTTCTGAACAAATCTTAAATAATAATAATTTTATTCAGACGAAAACAGCTCTTTTAGTGGATAGGATGGAAGATAAGCGCGGTTTTTATTATTTATGAAAAATAAAAAGAAACACAACCATGAGAAAATAGCTCAGAACAGCGCCATGAAAATCGTGTGTGGCCAAAAATATAACGCATCGGTACTGATTAGCACTACCATAGAGAATGAATGGGATAAGTTTAGGGAAGATAAGCATTTAAAACCATCCGTTTTTAGACCGAGGTTTGAATCCCATACGGGGATGCTAACATTTGAAAAATGTAAACATCCAGAGCTTTAATGTTTGCAATGACTACACTTAGTCACAGTTTCATTTAGGATATATTTTAACTTTACACAGAAATATACTCCATACCAGAGTTACCATAGTTACTAGATATTGCTAAAACACTGCAGATTCCTTTCACATAGTGTAAAAAAGATTTTAGGGTCATTTTATTTTATTACATTCACTTATTCATTTTTGACAACCATTTTGTAAAGTAGACTTGCTCGATGGCTAATGTTCTAAATGCCTGTTAACTATTTAGCCTATGACAGAGACCCGCTGACATCTTTTAAAATGAACATATATGCCTTCACTAGTGACACGAGAACGCTGAAACAGCCCTGTTCGTCTGAAATAGACATGAAGATAGGCCCATCTGCTTTTGAAACTTCTCTTTCTCTTGCCCTTTGATCACAGATTCTTTTGAACGTTCTCCATTCCACACGAAACATCAAACTTCACATTAAACAACACTTCTCTCAATTCCTCTTTGTGCAGATTCATCCACACACTGAACAGTCTGGCCTAAAATAAAGCACCATGCCTGTTTACACAGCATATATGATTATATGCTCTATGATCAACCACATTTTTTTTGTTTTTTAATCTTAATATCTCACATAGGTCTGTGCAGTCTGGAGAAAAGCTGTAATTCCGTGTGATTTCTGGAGTCACTTCATTCTTTGTGCTACTTTTATACGATTTCTTCCATTTACCTTGGACATTTAACTAGGTAACTATCAGGATGTGCCGCCAAAATATAATACAAGCCCAGCAGAATGATCACAAAACATTAAAACGTGGTCCTCTCATTTCCTGCACAACTCAGTCAAACTACCACGACTGGTCACAACAAAGGTATACTTGCAGGGTAAGTAGGCCAAAACATTTCCTCTAGCTTGCAAGAGTCATTAAATTGCCTTTCTGCATGCATGGCATAAAAAAAAAAAACTTTTACTAGATTTTATTTAAAGGAATAGTCCACCCCAAAATTTAAATGTACTCACACTCAGGCCATCCTAGACGTAGGATGTTTTTTACAACTGTTCCAATTGCTCTGAGTGAATGGGTGCCGTCAGAGTCCAAACAGCTTAACTAAATATACATTCTAAGCAAATATACATTTTTGGGAGAACTATGTTTTATGAATACTGATTGGATGGGTTGGGTGGAGGGGGTTAAAATGTTCCCTTCCACCATTTTTTAATATATAATATAAGAAACCACATATCATATTAACTGATCAACGAGATATGTGGCTCAGATGTACACAGCAATATTTGCGGTGGGTACACAGCCAGAATAGTAAGCAGAAAAACAATGAAAAGTTCAGTAGTGCACCAGAGAGAAAGTCTCTATAGAGCCGGACAGTGTAAATGGTTTGATAAAACATTTATTAGTTTACTGAAGTCATGCACTCCTTGTGGAGATTGTTACGCATGTGATGTTATGTTTTCTATTTGCTCTGTGAGGTTTAATTGGCTCACTAGGGGTTTAGCTCAAGCCCTGATTCTCTCTTGGGACATTGTAAGGGTAACATGCACTCCTTTACAAACTTCAAAAAGGAAAGGGAAAATACAAAAAACTTGGAGCGAGCACTTGATCAGGCTTAGCTTTCCGAAAGCTTCTCACTTGACTGATTTTCAGCCAAACTTTGGTTCATTTTGGAAGCGGTTGTGCTTTGATGAAACTGTGGGCATAAGACAAACGGGTGAATGAGAAAACACTGCTATTCACTGGTGGGCTATCAGTGATACTGGATTAATAATAGATTGCAGGAGATGATCTTTGATATGCAGTGTGCAACTGTGCTTTGTCTGTGCTTTTGCTTGGTTCAGATTGCCTCAAGGCTTGCTGTGCCAGATGAGCAGAAATCTTCACATATTCATCATTTCCCACTCCTCGGGGTGTCAGACGCATCTCGTTGAGTGTTAGCAACACTCTCAGACTGCATTTAATCGGATCTTCTGGTAAAAAGATTGCACAATTCAAGCTAAATGAAAAAAAAGAGAATGAAATCGGGATCTAGCCTAGCCTGTGCCCGCCCATACTTTCTTTGACGCTACATTCACTTCGTGAGCAAAGTTAGTCTAGTCTGAGCATTTCCGTTCCCAAAAAAATGGGAACCAATGAGAAACGAGCTCCCACCCCCCTTTGCCAGACAAAGCTCCTATGAGTTTAATAGTCGCGGAAGCCAGGCTAAATCTAGCCTGCTGTGTTTAAGGTTTATCCGCTTACCCTACTGGTAAGATGATGTAACTACACTGTTCTGGGAAAAAAGTGACCGGGAGAGGACGTCTTCGATTCACTTGTTTTTGTCATGGCCACGACTTATTAGTGGGAATGTGATATTATGTCATGGCCACGAGATCGTTTTGTCGAGGTAATGACATCCTTATGCTATGGTGAGGGAATGACATCTATTTCTCATGGCCATGAGTTTATTGCGTAAACAAACCTGTGTGACCATAGCAACCCAAGACATAATATCACACAAGTTAATATGTTGTGGCCACGTCAAAACAAAGTGAACCAAAGACATCCTCTCCTGGTCACTGTAGGTTAGTTCACCCAAAAATTTAAATATTGTCATTTACTCAACCTCATGTCATTCCAAACCCAGAAGACCTTTGCTCATCTTCGGAACACAAATTAAAATATTTTTGATGATATCAGAGAGCCATCTGTCCCTCCATAGACAGCAATACAACTGAAATGATCCAGTCCATAAAACAGTCCAAGTGACATCAGTGGATCAAGCTCAGTTTTGCGACGATACGAGCATACTTTTTGCTCAAAGAAAACAAAAATAGCATCATATACTCAACCATTCTTCTCCCATTTAAGAGAATATTACTGGATAATGTACGCTTTTTTCTAGGCGTAAACAGCTACAGATTACGCACGTGTTTTCACCCGGATGTAAACAAAGCTGATTACGTCAAATATGTTAAAGTTGTATATACGGTGCATTGAGATACTCTCTAAAATGGAACACGTAAGTCACAGGAAGAAGAGTAAATTATATTTTTGTTTTATTAGCCCTGTAACCTGACTTAATAGATTTTTTAAAAATATGTTTTATTAAAAATGGTATAGCTAGTAAGTTGCTCTAAAAAGTATTAAAGGTATAGTTGACTGAATAATAAAGGTTATTTTCCTTTCTAGGGTTACCGACTTTCTTCAAAACATCGTCTTGTATGCTCAAGAGAAGAAAGAAACTCATACAAACGCTCATGGCTGAGCTAGGGATAAGATCACAACTTGATTCAATATATTTTTTATAATGTACACTTTGCAGCCAAACTTACTGAACAGAAACAAAAGCTTTGTGATTTGATTAACTAAGAAACAGCTTGAGATTATTCATTTTGATTATTCGGTTTGTACAAATATAAATCATTTCAAATGGTTTTGCATTTTGGAAAGATAGTACTGAATCAAAACAATGATTAGATCACTGGCAAGGCTGGATCAGTTGACAGGAAAGCGCATATACATAGATGACAGACTCCAATAGTTTCTAACTCAATTTGACGACATAGCAGCCAATGAGCTTGTTGCCCAACATTCAAATACATGGCTAAAACCCTTCACCATCCCCAGCTCCACCTGTATAGATCCGCTACAGAGTGATTTCTTATATGTTTTATATAGGGGTTATTTCACATGTGCAGCAGCAGTATTTTCTACATACAGTAACATGTCTGTGTATGTTTGGTAATAAAATCTTTGATACAGGAACAGCAGTGAAGCAGATCTATTCCACCCAGATCAAACACATTAACATTGTCATGTACAACATCATGCTGAACTCTTAGTAGGGTTGGGCATCGTTTTAATTTGAACGATTCTGATTCTGATTCTTCCTTTCAATTTCGGTTCTTTTCGATTCTCAATTCCGATTCTTTGTGGGCTGGAGTAATGTTGTTGTTCACCAAATTTAGTCAAGCGCTTTATTGTTAAACTACAATCTATTACCTGATTGTTGTGACAAGGTAACATTACTAACGTTGGTTAGCACAGGGTTTTGCGCGCTACACGTCAAACACGCTACACTCCTTAATTTGTACATCGTGCAGGCATAGGTGTTTCGTCATATTCGTAGTGCATTCTCCCGTGCAAGATATCATTTTGTCACATGTGTTGCACTGTGCCAACCCAGGCTTTTTTAGTGTGAAATAAAGCCACACTTTTGAGCGCCGCTTACTGTGCTCCATAGAATCAACTGAACAAGCGCGCGGCAAGCACTTCCGGAAATACAGTGGCCACAATGGAAACCAAAACTTGGTGTTTGGAAACGATGATCGGAATCGAAAACAAATTTTATAAACGATTCCAATGGCATCGTTATTTTTTTAACGGTTCCAAGTTAGAACCGGTTCTCGATGCCCAACCCTAACTCTTAGAGAGTTGCCATGGCTGAACAAATGAAAAACTTCCTTGGAAACTGCGAGCATTCGTGAAGCCACTGCAAACTTTCTCCTAAAAGAACTTAATCTAATCCAGTGTCACTTCAGCCAGCAATAATAATTTAAATGTCACAGTTTAAGACAATCGTGTGCGTCACTCACCCCAGCACCTTACTAAATCTAGCCCTGAATAGAATTACACCAGCCTCTCTTGGCGAACTTTCCTTTTTAAACTTTATGTTCCCCACACACAGGCTCATAAGTTCTTGTTAAACCTCACCTTTGGAGGTGAGATCATTCAGCTATAAAATGAGCGCAGGAAGTCATGACCCATTTCTTCCAAATCCCATAAAGAGGCTGACGATGGGAGACATGCTTAAAGGAAGGCCGTTGTTCTCTGCCCAGGCCTGAGATGATTAATAGGCGGCAATCTCTTGCTTTGTCTGAATGAGAATCGTTGTATATTGCTTTCCAGGATCCTCTCACTGTGAGCAAGTCCTTATATATGAGTGTGCCTGTGAAGGTCCTGGGGGCTTTTGCTTTGTACAGGGATGACAAATGACCCTGTAGCCAGTTCCCACTTTCCTTGCTGCCCTCAGGCAAACGGTTTGTTGTTTTCTGCTCAGAGTTATGCAATATTTGTTTATTTCCAGATGAATAGTACCATCCAAAAAATATTGTGTCGTGCATCATTCTAATTAATACTGTTTGTATCATGTCTTTTAAAATTTTCATGCATAGTTTAAAAAAATAAACAGGAACTTTTACAAAGCTTATGAAGTCATATATGCGCTAGTGTACTACTAAACATTACATTTTCAGAGATAATACATATTCAGAAATGTCTTGAAACGTCTTTCTATCCTGGGAAACTTGATCAAAAATACTGATGACTCATCCTGCACTACACAATTTTTTGTCCAATAAAATGCTGTAAAATGATAATGTTCCTCCCCTTAATAAAGAAAATATAACTCGCAGACGACTGACTGCTACTTTATCTCCTGCTTCCTTTCACAGCTGAGAAACCTGGGAAATTCAAATAACCACCTTTGAGTTTTTGCCTTATAAATAAGAGTTAAAATGAATGGCGACTTGTGTTGGAAAACGAAAATATTGTTATTATTTTCTCACCTTCATGTTGTTCCAAATCTGTTTTCCTTCCTCAAGGCAGTGTAAGGCTCACAGATGAAAGAAAGGTAAATAAATAATGACAAAATGTTAGTTTTCAAGTGAGCCACCCCTTCAAATGTTTATTTGTGTCATCTTTATTAAAGTTTTGACTTCCGCTGCATAAAGCAGTCAAGGATCCTCTTGCAGCAGTCTCTTAAATCATGTGCTGAGTAAATGACAGAAAATGATTACATTTCTTGCCAGGCGTGGCACTGCATTTTCACCCTGCTCTGAAATACTAATCATACTGACTCAATGATGGAGGGTTTTGTCTAGGCTAGCAGTTTCATAAATCATATAGTTCCTTCAATGATCAATAAACAATTATTTATAGAGATGTGGGGAAATACATTCATGGCAAACTGTGGATGGTTCTGTTGCTTCCTATCCGATAGAAACATCTTGTGCCAGAGATGGTTCGCAGACAGGTTTTCTCCTCACAATTTGCAGTATTCACCTCTTTGCGGCAGAAACTCTGCTATTTCAGACAAACACACCATCATTTGTTTGAACTGCATTCTCAAGATTGGTTCCTGCCTCTCAGTGGAGACAAATGATTGTGTTCTTTCTTTCGACAAGCAGTCAATACTTCATTTTGTTACATCTCTAGGAGCTCTTCTTAGACTTACAAGCTTTTTGGGGGGGTAAAGCAGTATTTTGCAGCAGATCTAATGGGTTCAGTGTGTATCTTCACCATTTAGCAAACTGAGGGTTGTTTAGGACAAAAAAAAAATCACAAGAAAAATGTGGGCAAATAAAGATAATAAATAAAATCCTTAAATAGAGGAAGTTGTCCTCCCACTGGAAAAATATATTCAGACCATAAAAGGCCTACCAAAAATATCTTTTATTTTCCAAAAGTGCAAAATGTTTGGGCTGTTTTACTGTAAAGACACTTTGGGTTTATTTGGTCTGATTATATTTTTTCCAGTGTGCAGACAACTTCTACTTGGTTTTATTTTGTTGCTTTGCTATGCACCAGACAATTCATTGTTTTGTTTTTTTTCTCGAGTGTGCACAATTCTTGTTTGATGAAGTAAAATCCCCGCAAAACTCTTTTCATGTTAAACAATTTGACAAAACTGCTCACCTGACTAAAAATTAAACGTGGTATTTATTTTCTCACCATCATGTAGTTTCAAACCTGGCTTTTTCTTCTGTTCAAAGCGTAAGTTAAAAACAAAAACAAATAAATGATTAGTCTAATGTAATAGACATGGGGCCTGTTCCATAAAACAAGTTTACCAAATTTTAATACAAATTAACAGTCAGACTAACTGAAATAAGCCTGGTTTATCCTCTAATCTCTATGGAACAGGCCCATGATCTGGAAGTAGGTCTAAGCAAACTTTATTTATTATTATCATTATTTATTTTTATTATTAATAAAAACTGCCCCTCAAAGATTTCACTTTAAATAACAATAACGTACCGATAATTTAAGCGTGTGGTAACAAATACAACAACCCAAAAATACGGCCGCGCAATGTTGTCAAAAGCATGCTAACACTCAAACATCTAACAGTTATAAGCATTTACAATATACAACACCAAAATACATCATTATAGTAACCTACCTTTTGCCTCAATCAAGTTCTCCACATGCTCAAGCTCTATAGAGGATATTATGATATCGTGAGCGGTTACGTTGAAAAGGTCAAGCTTGAAGTAGGCGGAAGTACCGTGTCGTGAGACTCCATCTCGTCTTCTCCTCTAAGTTCAAAATCGTCCGACATCGTTGTTTTACCTTTTAACTTCCTTTTTTTTGGAAACGGCGTTTA
>JAUMHP010000084.1:7758715-7769468 GCA_032361065.1 Enteromius trimaculatus
ATGTATTATAAACATACTAGTTGAATTTCAAGTATATTTTAAATACATTTAATACTACTTATTTTTCACCTGGGTTTACACTAAGCTGCAAACAAGCTAGCCTGTCTGATTTGTCAAGAAAGTTTCACAAACGATTCCTACCTCAAAAGTGAATTTTTACTTTAAAAACATTGGTAAAAGTTGCTAACAAGCTAGCAACGCTACAAAAGTCTTGTTAACAAGATTACAATTCTATGACTACAGTTCACTACCAGCAAGCTAACAAGGCTACATATATACTATCTACAACTAGTAAAGAAGGAACCTTCCAGTTTTATTCTATTATTTTAATTAACATCAAACATGCTTTTGTGCTCCAAAACATTGCTAAAAGTTGCTAACAAGTGGCAAATGCTAAATATGGCCTGTTCAAACATTTGCATTCACATTACGGTCATGCCATTCTAAAAATCCATTCGAAGATGGTTTGAGAACGCAATTTTTCTTCTGGTTTGAAGGACTTCAAATTGGAAAGCTTTTAGAAAGCTAGTAATAATAGAGTTACTTATGCATCCAGAGATGACCAGCAATTTTTATATAATTTTTTACCTTGCTGAAGCACTTTCCAGTACCTGCAGGTGGCCTGTCGTAGGTCGCCATAGTGATTGGAGTGGGTTAATGGCTTTTGCTTTGGAGAGGAAGTGGAGTGGATTTAGATGAAGCTCTCCATATGCGGTCAATCAATCTGCAATACAGCACAAGTGGCTGTAAGAACAATTAATCAAGTTTCTGTGAGGTGGCATATGGTGGGTGGGGGCAACATGTGCAAGAACAACACATTTTTCTGTTTTCTTTCTTCTCGGCATAATGTATTGTGTGCACCTCTCAGAGGGAGGGAAGCACTAAGCATGTAAGTCTGTATAGTTCAGTGTGTTAGTGTAGTGTGGGCTCTGGAGACAGCTCACCCTCTCCCTGGGTCTCTGAATTACTCCTCAGGTTCTCTCTGCCTGCCTAATGATTTGAGTTTACAGCCCATTGGCTCCCATCTCTGCATGCAGCACATAATCTCTTTGTAGAGATGATAATTATGGCTTCATAGAGCTCGAAGCGCCTTTCTGAAGCAGTGCCTTGCTGTCTGGGATGGAGGTAATGAGAGGCAGAACTGAGTTAATCCATCCTGAGGACTTGCTGCCCTGTGTTTCGCGTGTCTGAGGCCACAAGCAGCTGTGAAATCAGGTAATAAGATACAAAACACCAAATCTTAATCTCTGTAGCTTCTGTTCTGACTGTGATGAGATTCTTCTGCCCATATTATGCCTTAGGTATCAGCCTCGTCATAAAAAATGATAAAAATAACAACAAAAACAGTTTAGGGCATCTTTGTCACACTGTTTTGGGATTATTTCATTCCTACTGCATCTCATATATCACTGTTTAAGATGAGACACGATACAAGTACAAATATGTCAGTCACTGCAGAAGAAAAATGACAGGCTGATGAAAGTGTATGATTTATGGGTTGTTAAATGGATCACAGTCTAACAATGCCTATTACATATTACTTTTACATTCCATTTATTTCCATTATATATAACAATATGTCGCTTCTTAAATTAATTTATCTTACGTCATGGATGTTAAAGGAAGATGTTTTACTGGTATGCAAGCAAAAAATCTGATTAAGACAACGATTTTTCTAAACATATCAGATTGTACAGGTCTTAGATAGTTGTATTAATATGGATTTGTATAATTGCACATACAATCTGTGGTTTTAAGAGACTTTTACAGTTCAGCTGAGGTAATTCCATCATGGATGTGATCGTTGGCACAGTAGATCATCAGCATCATTATAATTACAAACCCAATCAAGACCAAATTGCAGATTTTATGATCCAACACTTCATTTACTAAAGAATCATAATCTACTGAATCACTGTCAGAGCAAATGTTTATATTCAGACTCTGTTGTAGTTGCAAAGGATCTGAGGCGGTGGAGTTGCTGTAAAACTGCTGTATATGGCAGTACAGGGGGTAAGGAAGAGTGAAAGGGTGTCTTTGTACACCGTATCAGGAGTTTTTTGTTCCTAAAGGTGCTCTGTTGAGCAGTAACAAACACAGAGAGAGGATGGACATTATTCTCCTTTGAGGCGTTAAGGTTTTATCATAGGACTGAGTAAGCCACCATGATCCAAATGTGTCTTACATGACTAGTTTACATTCACACCAGGCATATAATAATCACAACCATAAAAGAAGTTGTTTTTCACAACAGAGAAGCAAGAAGATAAGGTCTGTCATGCTTCAGACCCCTAATGCAGAAATTCCATTTTTTGCCCTTTAACTCTGTGGTTGGCCTGAATGTTATTTCTCAATTATGGAAGAATTTGTCCAGAGGATGTTTACCTTTGGAATTTATTATAAATATGCCAAAGCTCACAACAAATAAAGTGTGAATGCAAAGCATTGCAAACGAGACATGGGACTCTTCTCTAAGAGAACCCAAAGGATATTTCACTCAAAAATGATAATTCTGTCATTATTTACTCTTTTGTACCTTTGTGTTATTCCAGAACTTCTGTGGAATACAAATGAAAAACATTAAATACAATAATGTGCTGATGGCTCTTTTACATGCAGTCATGAATGGCAAATGAGGTTTTAAAGTAGCTTAAAGTGGATGCAAATTCACCACAAAATGTAAATATTTCATTAGATTTTTGTGTAAAAAAGTCCTTATTGACTAATAATTGTCCCATACCGTACTTCACAGCCTGTCCTCCAACAAAAACGACTCTATAAGTTGTTTCTGCAAGTACCTTATTACGACCTATATTTACGCTTTAAAGGTAAGCACCCTCTAGTGGGCGTAAAAATAACGACTGTGTCATATTGCGCCTGTCGTTACACTGATCTCAAGGTGATTAAATCATATTTTACTAGGTTTAATTTGTACGAATGACCACACAAACCTAAACCTACCCGTTACAAATATTGTGCAAAATCATGATTTATAGGGTTCAAGCCCATGATCGCATCTCATCTTATAATGCATCTCTCTACAAACTGAGCTACACCAACCCTGAATCACATGGCCGATAAAATAGTACAAAACAATAATATGCAAATGTTCTGTTGCCGATAGGGGCGCAGTTGTAGTATACCCTCTGATGGGTCGTATTTCACAGCTATTGTAGAAATGACCCATACGTGCATAGTTTGAGGACATGTTGGTACTTCAACTAGGTCATTGATTCAGTGAGCTGAACACAAGACCTGAACAAGTCAGATTCACAAACGTATCGCTCAGAGTTTATGTCTAGATTCTGCCTGTTACTGTTTTTTGTCAGCCATGTTCTTCCCTAGTCCCTCCTTCTTGTTCTCTCTATCTACCCGGTCAGGCTTCTCCTGTTGCTGTTATAGTCTATGTTCCTCATGTTATATCACCTGTGCAATTCACTACCCTCTTGTATCAATCTGTTTTCTTAATAAACCCCCTCTTCACTCTACCTGCGAATGGGTCCTCCTTCCAAATCCCTGACAGTTTAGTTTCCAAACAGAACTTTAAACAAAGAAACCATTGGTGATGACAGTAGTTGACTTAAGCTTCTGATGTCTTGGAACCAATCCTGAAGTGGTTTGCAAATTGAATAAACTGATTCACTGAAAAGATCACCCTCAAAAGAATGATTTATTCATGAATCTGAGTCTAAATCACCCAATAAAGTATATATAGTGTTCGATTGTAAATTGCTTCTGAATTGTTTATCAAGTAGCAATGGTTTTTAAAGTGCTTTCTGAGCGATTGCTGCATTGTTGCACATGCTTTCACAGAAAGCTGTTTATGCATAAGTAAATTAAATTGCTGGGTCATAATTACATAATCACTGGACAAACCTACATCAGTCTCATATCCACAAAGAGTATATGTGATTAACCCATTATGCAACATAATTTAGGATATAACACCAATGGCTTTTAAGCTTGAAATAATTATATAAACTCAGCTGAAAGTTTTTGGTAAGGTGGTGGGGGGTGGCATTTAGCAATTTGTTGCTTTCTGCATTATAACGTGAGAGTAAGAGGAAAAGCCTTTTAGAAATGAAGGCAAAATGTCCTTTTACTGATGATTAGTGATGCATGGTTTAAGATGAAAAGAGCCTTGAAATATCCAATTTGTGTTTATAAGATTATGTTATGATTCAATGACTCATTCTCAGTAATTGTGCCAGTGTTCTAAGAACATCATTTTCTTTTGAATGCATTTTACCATTTTTTACTTTAGTTTCAACATGTGGCCCTCTCTTGATTAAAACACATTAGCTCTCCTGTACAGTTTTTATGCAGTAAATTACCATGAAGTGGGAGTTTTATTGAGTCTCTCAACCCATAAAAAATGTGTCTGCTGAATGCCTGTTCATATATAGGCTTTGAACCAAATGAACTTGAAAATCTGCAGTAATGTTTGCCTGAATATTTTATTAACCACTCAAAAAGTACAGTACATAAAAGAAATAAAAGTCTATAATATTCAGAACATCTTTTATTGAAATGGTTGTGATTGTACACATTTTAATGGGAATTTTAAATTGTTAGTATCTATACAGGCCTGGAAATCACAATTATTACATTTCTTGATTATTTCCTTTTTTTTCCATAACTATGGAAATTATATAGCATGGCGGATCACAAAGCATTCTGTATCTCTAAATGACAATGTAATCACACCGTCTGAATCGGGGTGAAAGTCGGACTCTCCTTTTAATGGATTCTGAGGAAATAAGAATTTCTCAGGCAGGAACTTCTAACATTCCCTTATCTTAAAACTGCCAGGAACATGAATACAAACTAAGCACACAGATTTTCATATCAGAGAATGTGGACTTACACAAGAGAGACTGTCTCGTTTCGCTGAATATTATGCAAGCAAGTTTGCATTTGTAATGGAAGTAATGAGGCTCATAAATTAAACTGTTGACAGTCTCACTGTATTGTGCATAATTTCTGATTTACATACAGTAGGGGAACATTTTTATCAGTGACATGTCTTGTTCTCGCTGAAATTAAGCATGCATTCCCGCTGTTATCGGAGTATGGGCAATCTTTCACTGGTAAATTAGCTCAGCCGCTTTTGAATTGATCTGACCACAGCTTAATTCACTAAAAATCTCTCCGCAGGACAGTAGGACCCAACATTAGCATTCTCAATTGATTTTGCAATGGGAAGCCTAAATCCCTTTCACTATCTAAAATGACATCTAATGCAATGCAGTGTTGGAGAAGCTTCCTTAAGTGTAACCCACCAAGGTAATCAATATTTAAAGCAATAGTTTGCACAGAAATAAAACTGTGTGACTCTCAGGTTGTTGTAAAACTTAATTTTGAGCACAAAAGAAGATATTTTGAAGAATGTTGGTAACTAGACAGTTGATGTATACCATAGGTTTCCATAAAAATATGCCAATTGCTACCATTAACCATTTCTGGATGAGTTTTCATTTTTCGGGTGAATTTGGGGTGAAAAATTATTTTAAACTACAGTAAAGATTTCTTAATGCAGTAAAGAAACTCTTTGGCAAAAGCAGTCAGTTACATACACAAACCTACATTGCTACCTACATTGAGGCATTTGTGAGAGGCAATAGATGTAACTTAAATTTTATAAATCATAATATAATCAGTTTTTCTTTGAAAACAACTGATGAACTAAAGCAAGTGTCCGCCCCACATTTGATTTTTTTTAAATAAAATGTTTTATTTGGATGTACAGTACTGTGCAAAAGTCTTAGGCCACTAGTATTTTCACCAACAAAAAATGGTTTGAGTGATTAAGTGATCTTTTGTGGTAGCGTGTCAGTTGGAACAGAGATCTGATCTGATCATCATCCAGTCTGTCTGGAATGACAAACTGAGACTCAATCCAGAAGAACTGTGGCAACGTCTCCAAGATGCTTCAAAAAGCCTACCTGGAGAGCTAGCTAAAACTATCTTCAAGTGTACCTCGCAACAGAAGCTGTTTTACCAAAATCTGTAATACCAAATATTCATTTGATTTAGTTGATGGAAGTTAATTGATAAATTAAATCGAAATACTACATCTACTTATGGCATTATTTTAAAAGCATCCTCATTTACAGCATCAAGTGTCTAAAACTTTGAAAAGTACTGTAGCTTTGCAGGTATGTTTTTTTGTAAGCATCTTGAAGATGTTGCCACAGTTCTTCTGGATTTAGTCTGTCTCAGTTTGTTTTGTTACTACATGTCATTCCAGACAGACTGGATGATGATCAGAGATAGAAACAAAGTACTTAAAACCATTTTTTGTTGTTGATGAAAACACCATATGTGTTTGAAACATAAAACTGCCAAATTTTTATGCCACTTGAGGATGAGGATGAATCTAACCTTTTTTTTTTAAGAAATACCCAATAATTCATTTGAAATCCTTTGTAATACACTTTCAAAAACAGATATTTTTTATTCAAACCTATTACACGGTTGCTTTCTGGAAAATTGACAACATTTTGAAAACAACTCAGCTACTGAAACAAAATGAGTGTAGTGAGTTGGTGCAACTGAAAACACTGTTGTACTATTCCTATTCTGTAATAATATCCAAGCGTCAACTAATTCGGTGCTTTTAACTCCCAAACAAACCTCTGTATATGTGCATTTGCATAACCATAATCCTCCACATGTTTCAGCATTCACCAAGTAGGTCAACTAGGTTCTGTTGAAAAGCAATCAGATTAATGCACCGTCGCATGCTCTGCATCAGGACTACGGATTCTGATTAAGGAAATTTCACATTGCTCTTCTGGGCAAGAACCACCATTGCTATTGATATTCCAGGCAGCGTCTCCTTCCTTCTGTTACATAGCCGATATACCCTAGACCTCTCAGTTTAAATTACAGCCCAATAATATCTCACTGCAGTGGGGGCTGTGGCAGACAGAACGGAGCGTATTCTGTCTCATTGATCTTATGCATAGCTGAGTCATAAGCTCCATGCTTAAATACATTGCCACGGGAAGTCACGGCTGGATGTGTCGGTAACCAGGTGGTGCAGAGTACATTTGTCTTGCTTTAAGAATTGTTGAGATAATTTTAGTGTAAAACAAAACAAGCACTTCGAAAAATAGAGGTGCTCTCTAAAGCAATGCGATTATTTCAGCAGGTGGAGTAGGATATTGTAGATAAAGTCTCCAAGAAGATACAGACTTTCATTGCAAGAACTCGTAAGCTCTCACATTATTATTTTTTTTTTTTTACCAAATCCCTTGTTAAATCTAAACTGAACTGTGGCATTTTTCTTTTAAGATCAATCATTCGTAGACCTTAGGTCTAGATCCTCTACGTTTTTTGAAGTAATTACAGGCCTTGGTCTCTACAGAGAAATTCTCTGTCCTTTAATATTTCAGTGTCCATTCATATTTCATGCATCATTTCATGCAGCGGTGGCCCTGCTGGTGCCTCTGCGTACATTTGGGTAAACTAAACAGGTGAAAGAGTAAGTTGGCATGCCAAAGACAAAGATCAAAGCCAGCGCCTCAGGGTAGTTTGCTCTTGACTCCATCTGTTAACGTAATGTTCCTCTGATACTTTTTTTTCTCCTCGCTTGATCACCCTGAAAGCCCTGAATGGAGTGGGTAGGCTGATGAGGATCATCTTTAAAGGCTGTTTCGATTGCATGCTTTCATTTGAGGTACAATCTCACCATTTAAGAGGACATAAAAGAGAAGGATATTATTATATCTTCAAACAGAAATCTTTAAAACATTTAAACTATAGTCACATCTTTTGTTAAAAAGCCTTTAATCTCCCTTAAATGTTAAATAGTACTGTCATATAATATTTAATACAGTAAAACACAAACTGCTTTGTAACTACTATTAAGCAATTATGTCAAGTTTGCATCATACAGTATCTTTCCTGAATTGCTCGCTGGAATATTTTGCAATTGTTTAATAACTTTGAAGTGAACGGAAAATGCTGTTCCAACCCATTTTACCCATATGTAATCTAATGTATTTGAATGGTATTCTAAAAATAATGCAGGACTAGGCTTGAATTTATCCATCTGGAATTGACTGGATTGTGAAAAGTGGCTGTCACATACCAGAATAGAGCGAGGGGTGTGAAAAGTAACCACATCATCAAGATTTGTTAGTGTAGAAATGAAGTATTGGAAGTACCACAGAGATGAATGCAAATGGTTAGCTTTCTCCAGGTCCTCAGAAAAGCAGCAGAAACAGAGCAAAAACAAACATTTAAAAAATTGGAATCATTTTGTAAAGAGGAATTGTACACATTCAACTCAGAAACGTGCATTAATGAAGTAAATAAGATCAGTTTGTGAGTTCATGTTGACTTGAATTCGAATGCTTTGGTTTTAACAGGGAGTTCATTTAATTGGTGATTTTATTTACATAAGATCACAACTGTTAAAAATAATCACTGCTGTAGTTTGGAGCAGAGGGGGTGTGAATCAAACTAGGGTTTCGGACCCAAAAATGCAAGCCGGCAAGGAAAGCATGGAAAAACAATGATAAATACTACAAATACATAATACCAATATAGTCTTTAGGTCTGTAAACCAACTGGAAATTAATTAAATTATTACATGATATGCTAACAATTTAATTGCATATTTGCCAAGAAACTTCTAGTGCTGTCAAATGACTAATTGCAATTAATTTAATCCAAAATAAAGGTTTTTGCTGACATAATACTGTATATGTGTGTGTAATGCGTGTGTGTGTATATATATATACACTGTATTTGTGTGAAATTATATGTGCATAATAATTCACAGTACACACACATATATTATATTACATAAACGAAAACGTTTATTTGGGATGTGATTAATCGTTTGACAGCACTAGAAATTGAATTTTGTAGACCTCATCTACGTGTTAAACTTGTTAAAGTAAAATTAGAATAAATATTAATATTTAATAGTTAGATTTCAAAACAGGAGAGGAGAAAACATTTCCTATCTGTTGTTTTCAACGTCCAAACATTTTGGCTCCTGGAAGAAGCTAGCCAGACTAAGCAATTACAAATTAGCATAACGCCAAGACATTTCTAAGTTTGGAAAACGACATGTTTGTGCAGTAAACAATTTTGCATTCTCCAATTGATATCCAATGTAAACCATTAATGCTGCTGAACTTCATTGGCTGTCAACAGCAGCGCGTGTCCTTCTGGTGCTGACGCCGCGCGCGCGTGCAGCCGTGCTGTAAACCCGCTGTCAAAGAGCGCGGACAAGCGCGAGAGAGATCCGCACAGATCCGAACAGCTGCAGCTCCCTGTCACATAAGATGTGCCGGAGAAACGAAACGCTATACGGGAGATCATTTCGCCCGGCTGTATGAGAGCAGAACCGCCTCCAAACGCGTAGGGGATTTGTGCCTGTTTCTGCGCGCTGCGCACGTGGGGATGTTGCGATGGCATGCACGAGGAGAACCAAAACTTTGGTGTCCACGTGCGTGATTTTAAGCGGCATGACCAATATTTTGTGTCTGCTCTACGTCGGGTGGATCACCAATTATGTGTCTAATAACGGAAACGTCAAAGTTGCAGGAAGGACGCAGGAAAAAAAGTTTGACGATGACAGCAGAGGAGAAACGCTGAGGATTATAGAGAGACTGGACAGGCTGGAGAGTGTTGTAAACCAGCACATCCAAGGTAACGATGTTTTGACAGGACAACATGATTTATATTAATTGCATGTTCCCTTTTTACAGTTACTGTATATAACAGTTCCACTTGCAGCAGATATGAAGATCATTGGTTTAAATGAGCTTTGCTATTCAGATGCTGACGTTAATGAGGCTCTTTTACGGCTTTGTTTTTTTTATATATAAGCTAGCTAGATGCATAGAGATAAATTGGAGACCGATAATAATGTTACAGCACCTCTATCTGGACTGTATTCAGCTCCCAGCAGATTTCTGTATTCAGCTGGTGCAGTGTAAACTCAGGTTTATTGCTGCTAGAGAGGGGGCATAAATTTAGCACTTGGCAAAGTCCTCGCGTAAACATCAGTCCCGAGGCTGGTGCCATCATGTTGCTTTGCTGGACTCAGACAGGACAGCTGGGAGTGATGATAACCTGCAAGAGTTTGAACAGCTTCTCATCCTGGATGATTAATCATCATTAGTGTACTGTTGATTTCGATCTAATTCGGTAGTGTTTAAAAATATGGCCTTGGAATGAAAAAGGAGGGGTGCTGTCTTCAAAATAACCCCCCCATTTATGCCTTTGTGTGGGGAATTGTGCTTCTGTGAAGTATTAATGCATGCGTTAATCTTGTTGAGAAGCATTTGGCTGGATTTATGGGATATGTTGGCCAGTACCATAAGTACAGCTCCTGTGCTGAGCTCAAGGTCTTAAAGCTTCCTTCTCGCTCCATGCAGACGTAGTGAAGCCATAAATGTCAATCAAAATATACCCAGTACACCTACACAATGAGGCACTTAAGCGATTTGAGTGTATCATGCCTAGATTTTATAGTGTTTCAAAAAAAGATACCACATAATGATGCCTTCCTCACTTGTCTTAAAATATTTTATTTCAGCTGGGGTGGGATATTTTAAAATTGCATTTGGAGAAAACCACAGCTATTTGTAGTGTGCGCACTGTGGCTTTTTAAAGCTGTTAAAATACTGTGCTATTTGTTTGAGCCTTCTGAATGGTCTGACAACAACTGCTTTGGCTCAGCCAATAGCATGAGTTTGGAGGCGGGACTGTCTGTTTGGCCAACCAA
>JAUMHP010000084.1:7793153-7803723 GCA_032361065.1 Enteromius trimaculatus
ATCTATCTATCTATCTATCTATCTATCTATCTATCTATCTATCTATCTATCTATCTATCTATCTATCTATCTGTATAAATAAATAAATAGTGTGTAGTTTATTTATAGAGTCTATGTAAAAATGTAATTTTTAATTAATTATTTAATTAAACTCAAAATTAACTCATTTAATTATTTAACTCAATTATTTAATACATAACCACCTTTTTTTAGGCTCTTCAAACTGAAATTACATTCCGGTCACAAGTGTTTCCAATGTAACTAAAGGCAGAAATCAAGAAAAGAAAAATAGTTTAGACTTCTTTTCGAGGTGTGTTTTTTTTCGTGTACAGATGCAGAAACATCTCATACCCCTCCAGTCTACCACAAGTCAGCATCATCTTTATCTTTGTGAACGAGGCGCTGTCGGTCATCCTGCGTTCTGTTCATTCGGCGATCCATCGAACGCCCTCCCACTTGCTGAAGGAGATTATCCTCGTGGATGACAACAGCAACAATGGTGAGCGCTTGTTTCAGCCCCAGCACTGCTGTTTTGATTTGCTGGGGGCATACAGGGACTCCTTCAGTGGGGATTGACTCTTGTATGACAGATTACGATGAATAATGCATATGAATGTGAATTCATGTGGAAAAAATATTGAGGGTCTGTAACATGATAACACTAGGGGATTATGGGAAGCAGATGTACATGTATCCCGTATGCACAACTAAATGTTTTATGCTTTGGCATCAGAAGCGAGTCATTTTTCTCACAAACATTCTGGCCTGTTTATTTAAGTAAAAAAAAGAGAAATCTATTACAGTTTTGCATATCTGTCCTAAATTGTATGTTAGACGTGTGTAAAACATTATAGTGTCTTAATGGTGCCCAGATGGTGTGATGTTTCTTGAATTCATATATTCTGCTTACGCTAATATTTACATTTGTGCAAGTGCTCTTTTACTTTATATTATCCTATACATTGTATACTTTATATATATATATATATATACTTTATCACTACCTGGCAATGAAGTAAAATTAATATAAATTAATGAATTAATTAATTAAAATGTAATAATTGTGCTTTTAGTACATACAGTGTATCATGGATAGCTGGGTTTGTTAACTTTATCCACAGCTGACTTTCTGTAAAATGAATTTATGTCTAGCATTAAGTATTAAGTTTTTTATTAAGTATTAAGTTAAGTTTTTTTTCTTACATATTATCTTGTCCATAAGGAGTTTCTTTTCATCGTTGTCGAATTTAACTTGAACATTAGAGGTTTTAATTAACATTTGACTTGAATTACAGTACTTTTTTGTTTACATTAATAGTAATAGTAGTAGTAGTAGAAAAATGATGTGAAAAATATTTAGAAGATATTTATTATAGTTGTTGACCTTATTAATATTTTGCACATTAAATATTGTAAAATGTATTAATAATTTATCATAATAAATATAGTTTATATATAATAATATAGAATTAATGGCATAAAATAAAGTAAACCATAAGGTAAATATAATTTAAAAAATAAGGTTTTAAAGATTGTATTAATTATTCTTGTTAATATTTACATTTTCCAGATAATATTTTAATATTATGTAATAATAAATATATAAGATACACTGTTAATGTAATAAAAATAATATCAATAGTACATAAAAGTTACACACACACACACATATATATAATGTATAATATTTTACTGCATAATATAAAATATTTAACACACAATGTCAATACTAAATATAGTGTTAATAATGATGATTTTACAGAGATTTTTTATTTAATTTGATTGGAAAATATAAAATACACCGTCAATGTAATAAAAACTGTAAATTAAATATAAACATTTAAAAACAGCAAATAATGTATAGTAATTTTCTGCTTTATGTTTTATGAATATATTCTAATCTGAATTAAGTAAGATACACTTTTATATAAATTTTAAATAAAACCATTAAATACATAAAAAAAATGGGTAATTTAATAGTTTATTTGGTTTCTTTAGATTTTTGGTTTTATATCAAAAAAAGCCAAAAATAACACAGCTATTTAAATACAGTGTCATTATTTTTATAAATAGGTCTGTATACACTGAGATATAATGAAATATTGTGTGCCTGCTCGGAGATAAACGCATTTGTTGGTCCATGACATCAAAATGTTTGAAAAGCCCTGTGTAGACTGTTGGCTTAAGACCGACTATTTTCTGGAGATAACTACCAGCTCTGTGAAGTAAAGTACAATACTGAGATGGGTTCATCCCAGGCCAATCAGAAGCAAAAGCTTTTATGTGCTCTCAGTCACCTCTAGAGTATTTGGTTTTTCCAGAATAATGACTTCACAGCGGTTATGCTACAGTGACCTTTTACTCAGCTTGTGTGGGATATAGTAAAGGGTACAGGGCGGTTAACGCGAGGTGCAGAGGTTTGGACATTTCATTCTCCCACAGATTGACATTGGCCCCACGTCACACCATCTGGTTGCCATGGTGAGACAGGATGATGGCTTTCTCCCTAATAAAAACAAACAGCACAGGAGACAGATGGGAGGGTGTAATCACCAGCAGACAGCGGTAGAGACTCCAAATATCACAGACCGCTGGCAAATATTAGTGTCTGATGTTCACAGCGTTTCAGTTCATGTTAGTAATTCCCTGAGAGGTTGAAAGGGGGTATCTATATAAACGAATTTTGATTAGAATGTAATAAAAGTCAGGTACAAGTGTCACTAGGGTCTCCCCGCTTCATTTCTGGTGAGTACTGAACTTTCTCATCAGGCCAGCGGGGTGATTTAGCAGACAGCAGGTATGAGGTTTGAATGTTATATGGCATGAAGAGACTCTTTTCAACTAACTCCTCTTTCGTTCACTTCACTCGAAGCTGAACTGTCGGAAAACCTGCAGAGGTTTGTGGACGAGACCAACCAGCAGCGGCCCGACTTCATTAAAGTGGTTCGGCATGACAAGCAGGAGGGTTTGATTCGCTCTCGGGTCAGCGGCTGGAGGGCGGCGACCGCTCCCGTCGTGGCTCTGTTTGATGCCCATGTGGAGTTTAGCGCCGGATGGTCAGTGACTCTTGAATATCAAGTCCTTTTGCTGCTAGCGCTGAATGTAAAAGTGCTAGAAAGTTTTTGCTTATGTTCTTTCAAGTTTTGATGCTTTCGTAATATAATGCTTATAATATATAAAAATTAATTTAATAGGATTTATAAACTATTTAAATCTTATAATTTGTCATTTACAGTTTATTTTGACATTTTGTAAATAATAACTCCAGAAATGTACATTCTGATTTACAATTACATAGTCAGAATATTAACTAGCCTATATTTTCACAATTTATATTTATATATTTAACTATGTTTTCTGATTTAATTCTATTTATTCAAACATTTAGTCATATATTCAGATAAACTCAATTAGATTTTTATATATATATGCTTTTATATATTCAGTTTTATATACATATTTAGGTTTGTATCTTTATATTACAACTCTCATATATATCTTCATAATATAATTCATATAAATTCTTACTTTATTCTGATTTCCCCTTAAAATATAAATCTATTTTCTGTATGTATTGTACTTTCCCTCTATATACAGTGGATATAAAAAAGTCTACACACCCTTGTTAAACTGCCAGGTTTCTGTGTTGTAAAAAAAAATAATTAAAATAAGTTTAGAACATTTTCTATAACTTGTACAATTTCATAAAAAAAAAACTGAATTATTTTAGGTTAGGTTTAACTAAAAATAACAAAAACTTAAAATAATGTGTTTGCATAAGTGTGCACCCTTGTTGGAGCACCTTTTTTGGATAGAAGTCTATCAGCATGGCACATCTTGACTTGGCAATATTTGCCCACTCTTCTTTGCAAAACTCTCCAAATCTGTCAGATTGCCAGGTCATCTCCTGTGCACAGCCCTCCTCAGATCATCCCACAGATTTACAATCAGATTCAGGTCTGGGCTCTGGGTGGGCCATTCCAAAACTTGAATTTTCTTCTGGCGAAGCCATTCCTTTATTGATTTGGATGTGTGCTTTGGATCGTTATCATGCTGAAAAATGAAGTTCATCTTCAGCTTCCTAGCCGAAGCCTGAAGGTGTTCTTCCAGTATTGACTGGTATTTAGAACTGTTCATAAAAGATGCATGATGCTTTCAATGAAGGCATGGTGGTCTTTTGGTGATGTGCAGTTTTGATTCTGGACCAATCACACCTTTTGGATTCAAAACCAAAAAGTTCAACCTTGGTTTCATCAGACCATAACACCTTTAAAGTTGCTTTAGGCCTCTTGGCAGCCTCCCTGACCAGTTTTCTTCTTGTCTTTTTATAAATTTTATCACTTGATGATATTCACTACGTTCCATGATATATCCAATGCCTTGAAAATCCTTTTGTTCCCTTCTCCTGACTTATACCAATCATCTAACAATTAGATACCTCTGATGTTTTGGAAGGTCTCTTCTTGCTGTAAGATACCACTAAGAAAATGTTAGGAAAAGCCTACTAGAACAGCTAAACTTTATTCTGGGTTAATCAAAGGTGATTGATGACAGGTGTGTACTGACTCCTATTTAAATGAGTTTAAATGTGATTGCTTAATTTGAACACAGTCATATTATAACACATTTTTGAAATCATATTGTTTTAGTTCATTTTAATTTTAGTTCTCCCCACCTAAAAGATTTTAGTTTTTTTTTTTTTTATGGAAGTGTACAAGTTATAGTTTACATTAAAGGTGGGAAAAGTTCTGAAATTATTTATCTTGGTTATTTTTTTTTACAACACGGAAATCTAGCATTTAAACAGGCGTGTGTAAAAGTTTTATTTCCACTGTATTCTATATATTCTGATTTATAAATATATATGTTCTTATTTCCACATCCTGTTTGGTGCTTCATAATATAATACATATTAATTAAAACATTTGACTTAAGTATTTAACTGAACATTATTTCTTTATTTAGTATTAGACTGTTTGCTGATCAGTATGGTTCATATTTAACCCTGATTTAAAGGGGAAAATAACATGACCAAAGACCATGACTTGATCTGTGACGGTTAAATATTTCTTAACGTCAATAATTTAATTATAATTTTGGCATATTTATTTTTATTAAACTACATAACGGTAGGTAAATGGGAATGTTATGAATGAAATTAAAATGTTGCACTTGCCATATCTACCATACCTAATCTACATTGTACCTTATTTATAACAGAGAATGTGTTTTTATGTTTATTACAAATTAGAATACTGTTATTCAAACAGAAGACTGGAAACAAGGACATTGCTGTAAAAGAAAATCAGTGTAAATTGTCGTTAAAGCCATTCTTACACAATGGATTTGAATGAATCGCAGACAGTATTCAGTGCGGTAATGCTTTTTTTGAACAACTTACAAAGAACGATTTGCATGCGTTTCATGAATGAGACCCTGGCTTCTGAAGAAATCTCTTTTGTATGTCCTGTTGACTGTCACGGCCTATTTGATATAAATAAGCGTCAAATGAGTGCAAAATATTCATAAAGTTTTGCAACGCAACTATTTTTGGAAATGCCATTCTCTCTGTAGCCATTCAAACAAAAAGAAAATCGATCTAGCCTCCAAACGAAAAGCTATTACTGCAGAGAAGCTCATTGACATGCGATATTTCATTTAAAATCTAGCTGTGCTGCCTTTTTCATGCTGAGAATTCAGATGTAAATAGGTCTTCTGCGAAATGTTGTTTTTGATCATTGTTGGTATGGAGTGCTGTAACTTTTACCTTCATTGCTCTTTTGACCCCAATACAAATGAATTCAAACACCTGCTTGCTTAACAAATCACATTTTGAAGCCAGTGTAACTGTTAAAATGCAGGAGACCTACAGTACGCGTGGGTGTGAGGGCAGGAATATGAGCAGAAGTGCCTGTCTGCTGCAATTACTGTGCTAGGCACAGCTGTCAACTTACATACCTGTTAATTATTCTCTGTGCAACATGTCGAAAAACACCTCTAAAGGGCTTGGATGGAGTGCAAGTTTATCTTATGCACATCAGCTTATTGCTGCTCTCAATTCATGCTGCCTTCTTTCAGTTCATGGATGCATCTGAAAGAGTTCAATACAGATTTTACTGAGCGGATAGCACAGCTTTTAGCTAGCCTGAGGCCACTTTCTGAGATCAAATGCGGCGCTAATGCCTGTCTTCATAACTTTTGAGATGGTCTTTTAAAGTAGTGTTATCTCCCACAATGACATTTTAAGTTTTAGATCGATGGGTTCTGAGAAGTCATTGCCCGCCGAAGTGAAAAGTACAATCAGCTTTAATAATCAAGTGTGAAAACGCCTTTCGCTTGGGAGGGAGTGGATGAAACATTGTGCTCTGGGTATTTGGAGCTCCCAGGAGAGAAATTAGACAGAGCCATCCAAAAACTACTGCCCGTGATTTTAAAGCATGTTCTATTTCTATTGATCCAAGGGCTGAACCAATCCTTCACAGAATCAAAGAGGACAGAACCCGGGTTGTCTCGCCGTCATTCGACAACATCAAATACGACACATTTGAGATCGAAGAGTACCCCCTCTCAGCTCAAGGGTTCGACTGGGAACTTTGGTGCCGCTATCTAAACCCTCCCAAATCCTGGTGGACGCAGAAGAATCAAACTGCACCAATCAGGTAAGCACGCAAGATATGACCAGCATCTGTTCAGTGGTTTTACAGGAAACACAAAGAACCTTTTTGGACAAATGCAGAATTCCCTTACAGTGAATTACATATGCTAAGCAATAACCAAAAATATTTTTGAATGCTTTTTTCAATGATTGTTGCACAAACTAAACTGATTTTGGAAGTAACTAACACCACATTGTGTTAAAACAGCTGATGAAACTGCGTTCATAGACAAGTTTGCAACTAATTCATGAATCTTTTCGATTGACTCGAATGAATTGTTTCTTAGGAAATCGTTCGGCAGCAAATCAGGCATTTCAGATTGGGATGTGATGAAGTGCGAAAAGACATCTGATGAAACTGCACACAAACAAGTTCATGACTGATACAGTACTTTTTGATTGACACCTTTAAATATAACCAATTCTTAAGAATCATTTGATGTCGGCACGCTACAGGGATCCCGTGTTTAAAAATTCCAGCTCGAGGACCTTTCCTGACCCCCCCTCCTCTCTCTCTCTCTCTCCCACTTCACTTTCTGTCATTTCTGATCAGTCATATCACAATAAAGGCAAAGATCCTTTGAGAGAATCATTTGGTTGTGAAATATAAAATAGAAATATATTTTTGACTTAATTGAGACACTGGTTTTAAATAGTATATTATTTCTCATAAACAAAATATGAACCGATTAATTTGAAATGTTAATGTAGAAAAAATGTAGAACATGCATATTAATAAAACGCAAAAATATAATATAAAAAGAACTCAACTTATAGTGAAATTCTGTTAATAATTACTCTCACCTCATGTCGTTCCAAACCTGTAAGACTTTCGTTCATCTTCAGAAAACAAATTAAGATTCAGAGAGCCCTCTGACTCTCCATAGACAGGTTTCTCACACGATCAAGGTTAAGAAACCCAGTAAGGACATTGTTAATATAATCCATGTGACATCAGTGGTTCAACCATTAATTTAAGAATGACTTTATTCAACAGTCTCCTCTCCATGATCCTGGTGCTATTTAGAGAATATTACATATGTAAACAACATATGCTACATATGTACGCTGTTTATGTTGTTTGTGTTTTGAACTAAACGTTGCATATGTTGATTACGTATGTGACATTTGGCACCAGGGTGACGTGGAGACGAATTGTTGAATGAAGTCCTTGCTTTTGATTTGTGCACAAAAAGTATTATTCTAGCTTCCGAAAATTACAGCTAAACCCCTGATGTCACATTATTTTAACAATGTCCTTGCTATGTTTCTGAGTCTTGATCGTGTTAGGATCCTTGCTGTCTATGGAGGGCCAGAGAGCTCTCAAATTTAATCAAAAATCTCTTAATGTTATAATGGGTGAACTCTTTAAGCAATAAATAAAGCTGAAGAATAGTAAAATGAAATACAAGTCATTGGGTGGCACACTGCTGTTTTGTTAGTTCTGTAAATTATTGCAAAAGTGTACTTTTTGTCGCATTAGTGACTATTTTTGAGTCGTAAATATCTCTGACAGATACAAATCAGTCTCCTTGTCTTCTTAATAACTTGTGTCCTTTGTGTTAAATGACTCAAGAAACCCAGCCTGTATACAGTGTTCATTGGCAATTGTGAATGATTGTATGATTAATGTAGCAAAATACTTTCTTGTAAGTCATTTAACCTCATTGTTGCAGTGTCTATCTCCTCTCTCAACAGAAGCCCCGCTCTGATCGGCTGCTTTGTAGTGGATCGGGAGTACTTTGAGGAGATTGGTCTGCTGGATGAAGGGATGGAAGTTTATGGAGGCGAAAACGTGGAGCTGGGGATCAGGGTAAGAGATATTCAGACTGCCAGCGAGAATTTTGAAAGTGCAGAAGGAGACAGGTTGTCTGGAGTTTGAGCAGACGAGCAGACGCGTGTCAATGAATAATGCTGTTTCATATGATGAAAAGGTGCTTTATGCGGGTTGTTCTTTGAGGGCAGATGGATATGTGGAGGTTTTCAGCCTCTGGTTAAAGATAGACCTGTTTGTGTGTGTGTGTGTTTGTATCATTGCACACAATTAAAGTAGAGCTCTTTGTGCCTCGCTAATGATGACCTGCCAAACATACTCCTCGTTCCAAACTGGTGGGGTCCTAACCTCTCACCATAACACATGTACAGAGCCCCATCGAGACCTCTGCCGACTCCCATCAGACCCAGCAGCCCTGTAATTAGCCTCCACAGCCAGAATACAAGCCAGGCTGTGAATGGAGCTCGCCGCAGCAGATACACGGCCACTTGTTCTCACTGTGATTTGGCCTAGCAATGTTGCAATCACTCCAGGCAGGGTGCACCTCGACAATACCGAGCAGATCAAACCCTCCATTACACACACAATTTTTTTTGGGGTGGTTCATCACTAAGAGACTAAGGCAGGAAATGAAAATGTCTCAGGAAGTGGCAGGCACCATGTTTGCGGTGGGATTTGGTACTGTGCAGAGATAATAGCCCTCAACATCTGTTCATACAGCTGTGTCTCATCTTCTGAGCTCCTTTGTGCCCCTGAATCTCCAAATGCAACATTGCACAAATGTTGCCGTCCTGCAGATGTTACCAGAAAAGGAAACAATGCGCAAAGTTTGTCCATCTTTCTTCAGCAGGGTTATGGAGGTCTGTACGCATTGTAGGGAGGTCATACAGGCACACACACTACTGAGCCTAAACTTTTACTTGTTTTTATTGACATTACATCAAGGTTAGATGAGCCTGTAGTGTGTTTTTCGACTTCAAATGTAATTTAAATAAGAATATTTAATTCATATTCATTCAGATTTAGGATGTGTTATTTTAGTGTTCACTTTATTATTTTTGATAAGTGAGTATATATATATATATATACTGTATATATCATTTTCTTGCAAATAAATAAAAAAATCAAACAAATTCTATTATTTTTCACATTTTAATGCATTTTATATATAATGTAATTATGTTTTGTATGTTTTATAAGCAAAATTTAATTTTTTCCTGGGAAATTTCTTAGATGTTTCAGAAAAGTATTTTTGCAAGAAAAAAATTCAACGAAATTGATTGATTTGTTGATTGATTATTTTTTGCATTGTAGATATTTTACATTTTCGTGGTATTTTTTGATGATAAGATCTTAAATGTGAGGCTTCCATTTCCAGATTTGTAGTTCAATGAAAAAAATAATTTTTAATCAGTATTTTATCTTGTTGACAATGAAAATGCCTTAATCAGATAAAAATGCATCTGATTTTTAAGCCTTGTTTTCGGAGATAATATTCAGATGCTATTTTAAATATTATGATGCTATGATAATGTAATATCGTCATCATCATCATCATTAAGATATAGCTTTTTATAATGCAGCGTCTATACTGCAGTTATTTTTTGCTGGTATTTTGATGGACAGTTTACTAAGATTGCACCTTGTCAGTCAAACTCGCGCTGGAGGCACTGAAGCAAAAGAAAATTTCCCATTGTGCTGACCCTCATTGACATTGTGTTGACGGAAGCTATTTTTCTCTTTGAAAGATGGTACATGCTCAATAAAAGGTCAACGCATCTGTGCTCTTCTATTCTTAGCTCATGCTAAAGGGCTCTGTTTATCAGGGATGGAGAATGAAAACTGTCTTTAATCATGCCAAATGTCAGCTTGGTTTATTTGCAGTGTGTTTGGTTCCAGGTAAAGAATAATAACTTTGGTGACATACTTATTGGTGGTTAATTCGTTCAGGTTAGGGGACTGTTAAATAAAATTGAGAGTTCTATTCAAATGATGCTTCATAGCGAATTTGCAACAAAAATAGGACTATAGGATATGACTATAATGTGATAAGAGCTCGCTCAGGTACTGAGGAACTAAGCTATTCAGGGCTTTATAAGTAATTAACAAGATTTTAAAATCTATACAATGTTTGATAGGGA
>JAUMHP010000084.1:7819475-7833513 GCA_032361065.1 Enteromius trimaculatus
ACAACTTAATTACAATTAAAATATATTTAGCACAAAATTAGTATGTCAAAAATAGCACACTTCAAATTAACTAATCAGTACACTTAAGGTATACTGGCAATTAGTATGGCTGCAAGTGTACTTAGTACACTTTTTTTTTACTAGGGAAGTCATACGAGCTACAGTTAAAAAGTACCTTCAGGAAAAACACTAATTTTACCCATAAATCGCTAGTTTTAAAACACATTTGAATTCATAGAGTAGGTGTATTCTAGCCTTCCAGGCTGCCCTAGAAATTGAACAGCTCTTTTTGAATACAAACATTGATCGCACTTTGATATTGAGGATAACTGCATAAGTCCAACATTTTTAAGCGTTCCGGGCACGTATCTGTTTGATGTAGAAGCTCTGTAAGTCCTAAAACTGAGAACATAATGCACTTATTTGAAAAGCAAATGTCAGAGGAAAACATGTTTTTTATGACAATACTGGCCAAATGGAAGAAGGTCACCACAAAAAGGTCAAGAGACAGAGATGTAGGATGAAAGGAAGCTTTGAAGTCTTGTGCTCTCGTTCTTAAATGAAGCATAAGAAAGCCAAATTGGCCAAAAGGAAAACACTGAGGCATACCTAAAAATATTTCACAAGAAAATGTCTTATAAATGCACACTGGTAATTAAGGAAATTCACTCTTAACATGTGCAATTATCTTTGGCAATGTAAATGGCAAGCCTGTTTTGATGTAAATGACCTGAAATCTTATATATGTATAAATATATACATATACATAGTGTGCAAAAGTCTTAGGCCACTAGTATTTTCACCAACAAAAAATGGTTTTATGTCTGTTATTACTCTTTTGCGGTAGTATGTCAGTTGGAAATATTAGTTTACATTTCCAAACATTATTTTTGTCATTAATTGTAATAATGCAGTGAGATAATCGTCTGCACAAGGAGTCTGACAACAGCCAGCGCTTGACACAGAGATCTGATCTGATCATCATCCAGTCTGTCTGGAATGACAAACTGAGACTCAATCCAGAAGAACTGTGGCAACGTCTCCAAGATGCTTCAAAAAACCTACCTGCAAAGCTACCTGAAAAACTATGCCAAGTGTACCTCGGAACAGAAGCTGTTTTACCGAAAGCTGTAATACCAAATATTTATTTGATTTAGTTAATAGAAGTTAATTGATAAATGAAATCTGTTCATCAATTCATCTATTTTACCCCAATGGAATGCGTTTTACCTCGTTGTATGACTCACTTGCTCAGCATTTAATAAACATATGGCTAGTTGAAAATCTAACTAGATGCAGAAGCACTAGATTTTTACGTAATCTGAAGAAAATGTGTGCTGTTTGCCTGTGCATAACAAGGCATTATAGTTTTCTGGGGTGATCTTGGTCACTGATGTAAATTTAATACATGGGTGTAAAGTTGAGTACTATATTATGCACTACCATCTAAATTGTTCTTAATTGTCTCCACTATGATTGTATTCTATCCAATGATGTAGTTTCACACTTAGTACAGTGTGTAACATTTTGTTTTCAAATGCCAGTGTTGCAGCCATGGAAATGAAAAGCGACATAAAAGTAGCACAAATATTCGAACTGAGCATCTTCATTAATATGATTTAGCCTGTGTAGCGAGACATTTGGTGTTTCATGCACCTTGGATTTCATACGGTGGCAGAAGATTGGACGAGGGCGACACTTCGCCGGGGGCCTCCTCTTTCATGTTTCAGCTGTCTCCGGAGCCTCCTTCAACACTGTGAGACTCTATCCTTCAGGCTCTTCTTCAGAAGCAACTACTTCAGGAACATCACTTTCCTTTTGACATTGTTCTGAAAGGTTTTGGGCTTTGGTGGGGTATTTCATACTGTATTTACTGAGTGAAAGAAATATGCTTCTTGAGGGGGAAGTGTCACTTTGATTTCTCACTTAGAGCTACTCGGATTTGGTATTAATAGGGTACATGTGTACTGAAGAATTTTAAGTTTAATGGATTATATTGCCTTTTTCTGAAAGGCATCATCCAAATCAACAACCTTCATGATCCTAGACCAATTTAAAGTGATTGTTAATTTATTTTGATGTGTCCTGTGTCTTGCAGGGAGGCTCCATTCAGAATAGGAAGTCGAAGCGTTGTTTGGAGTTGGCAGAAAGTGCAGAAGTGGATCATGGATACCAGCTGGCTCTTCAGCAGTGCAGCAGTCAAAAATGGACAATTACCAACATATTGCCTGGGAAAGTTCTATAAGCATAGACCCATCTCTGGATATTTAGTAGAGATGCAGTTTCTCTTTACAGGTTGTTGTGTTGAGGGAAGAGTGCTGTTCTCTGCTGTTTAACACTAAACATCTTCATGTCTTGTGTCGAACCTGTCAGAACACAAATTTAGACATTTTTGTAGAAATCTGGGAGCTTTCTGACCCTCCGTAGACAGCAAAGAACTACAACGTTTAAGGCCTGGAAAGCCAGTGAGGACATTGTTAAAATAGTATCGCGATGTTCATGATTTCTTCTCTTCTAGGTCAGTCTGTTGCCATTTACAAGAGTACTGAAGGTCTTATGAGGGTGAGTAATTAATGGATGGTTCACCCCAAAATGAAAATTCTGTCATTATTTACTTTTTTCAGTGAACTGAAAAAAAAAATTTCAGTGAACTGTCTCTTTAAATGTTCTGCTGTATTATTGGCTTTTGTGTATTTAAGCGTTTAGTAGTTTTGCTACTGTGTAGCACAAATTTAAAATGTTTTTTTCCTCAGGTTTGTGAATGATGATTATTTGATGTGGAAAAATATTTTATAAATGTAAATAGTCTTTCTAAAAAAATAAAGACTTTTAAATCATTGTTTGTGAATTTTGTATTAGACCATCTAAAGCTGGTTAAAACACTGCTTTCTTCAAAGGATTGGAATTTAAAAGTAACAAATGCTGTGTTATAAAAACTTAAACATTTAAGTTCAAGAGGTCTCTATCCATACTAAAAGAGTTCTCACCTTCACAGACATTAAAGCTCTACATTCACAGTTAACTCAAATTCATTTCAGCTTTCGGGAAAATCTTCTATGTTCTGTCTTCTCATCTCCTGTGGGACAAAACATCATTTTAATCAAAGTCAGCAACACTTGACATCCTCACAGAGCTCTGAGCTATCCAAATCCCTCAAATCTCTCTAGCACAGACACGCACGCTGCTTGAACAAGGAACAACAGTTTCATGAGTCTTTCTGTCATTTCTGTTTCCTAGAGAAAAAAAAAGAGGGAAAAACACTGGAAAGACTGGAACCTCAAAGACAGAACTGGAGATTGTTGTTTGTTATATTTAAACCACTGAAGCGTTTCTTTATTCATGTTATTTAAACAATTCAAAACCTCTAAACATCGTCTTGACAATCTCTTGGAAAAGCAACTTCAGTACATCCCCCTGAGATGGAAAACTAAATGAGTTTTAGAAGTGCATTTGTCAGGAGGTCTCCAATATGCCTGCATCCTTGAAATAGTTTGTATCGATTTAAAAAACAAAACAAAAACAAAAAAACATTGAGACATATCATATGAAAAAAAATTCTCATCTTCCTTCTATTTCTCTCTGCTTTTCCAGACCTGAAATCCAGTTTGTATATCCTGAGATGATAAAATACAGTTTTTGTCTGGAAGCACCATGGCTGGACAAGCTTTTTATAAGAGCCTCTTGGTCTGTAGTGGAAATGGAAGACAATGTGATAAAATATATTTGAGTAAATGCAGTTTAGTTCTTTTAAAATATTTAACATTTGTATAGAAATGAGAGGTTTACTATTTTTAGACAGTAAAAATGTAAAATACGAATGGCGTTAATGATGACGATAGAAAATCCTCTCCCTGTCCTGCTGTATTTTACTGCTGAGTAACCAGAAGAATTAATTTAGCAGTATAAATTCTGAGCATGCTCATTAATCAAAGGTATCAAGGCGGAACTGTCCCCGTCTCATTGATGAGAGTATTAGAAGTGTGAGAAGCCCAGAGCATTCGGAGAGCTTGTTATCAGGTCTGAAAAGTGTTGGGTTAGCACTTCTGAACCTCTTAATCCCAAAGGCTCAGAAGACAACCCCTCTGAGTTTATTAAATTACTGTATTCTCCCAAGATCTGCTACGGTTCTACATGAAGTGGAGCAATAATTAAAATACGTGTGACGTGGGGAAAAAATCTACATTATAGTTAACAGGAAGTTGGTTTTGGGCAGTTATATTATTGGCTCTGTTTAACATTATACATTTTTGGGTATAGTTATTATATGAAACAATATTGTAGCAATGTTTTTTAAGATAAGGTCACATTTGCTGAATTTCAAAATACGAATGCTAGCTCACAGCTAAGTTGCCTCATTTTTTGAGGTGGCTAATTTGTACAATTTTGTATGATTTCTGTGACGGTTAATTTTAGGGGCGGGGTCAAGCCCTTCGTAAACATTTGTACGAATTTTTCATTGTACGAATTTTTTTTTTCACTAAAGACAAAAGTTTTACAAATTAGCCACTTTGTCAAGTACATATTTTTTATGAGATCAGGTATAAAATACCGTAATTTCCGCAAATGTGAATTTCATAAAAGCGAAATATTTACTAACAGAGATTTCGCAACTGGTTCGAGTTGGTCATGCGAAGCTGCGTTGATCAACAGAATCTGTTTGCGTTGAAAGTGATTTCTGTGTGCTTTATACATCTCGCTATTAACAATGAACTTTGACTTTCTGCCTACGACATTTCACTAATATGTACCTTAATGCACTAATATTTTATTATTATTAGCAGGTGCTAAGACCATCATTAGAAATTTCTAAGAGTATAAAAAGCAATGTTTCCTCAGAAACAACAACTAATTAAGCATTAATTAGACCATTTAATTAAACATTATTGCCTAGAGTGTTTTAATTCACCCTCAGAAAACTCTGGGTTTAATGTTTGATTATAGGCCTGTGTTTTAATGTGTAATCATAATGTAAATTAAAGCGTTTCCTATTGAACCGACAATTGCATATCTTGAAAATGTCAAGTACTGAAAACAATAAAATGGAGTCCTTAAATTCAGCTGCATTAAATGAGGTAAAAGCGTATGGTTTTTAATTCTCCTTCATGGGCGAAAAATTAGCCAGTCCCATCTGGCGCGCACTGGCCCACTTAGACATTCGAAGAAGCATATTGCTGTTCGTTTATATATTTCGCTATTGGCACCATCTGCATTATTGGAAACTGAAACAAAAGGAAATAATGACAGTTCACACAATCATATGTTGCTCAGCGTTCATGCTGTGGTGGATAATGGAGCAGAAAAGAGTTCAAGCTTGATTAACTGGATTCGCTAGCAACTGTGAAACCATTTCTGAAGGATTCTGGCTGGAAATGGGAACAGAAGGCAATAGCAAAATTGTCTAATTGCCATCAGTTGACGGAGAACAAATTGTTTTAGTTAAAAAGTCCACACTAGAGATTTGCAATGTTAGCCCAGTTAAATATGAAGATAAAAATCACAGCTGAAGGCAAGAGCCCTTAGGCTCAGACAGACATTTGCATAACCTAAGGTTGGTCTCCTTTTATGCATTCAACACATTTTCCAAAGATGTTTGACAAGAAATTTATTTTTTCAGCAATTACCAACTTATGAAAATGAAACAAGGTAAATGTAATGGATTTTTTTATGCACAGCAAACCTTGAATATCCCGTAATTTATGAGTTGTCTTTGATTTCTTAATCAAGTAACACACATTTTCAACTTTAAATTCAGTTCATTTTCTGTTTTTCCAGTGATCAGCTCTTAGGTCCCAGACACAGAAGTAAACATTTTCAGAAGAGCAAGAGTGTATGGTCAGATTTCACATGGCTGAGGCAATCGATTCGTTCGATGCAATGAAAAGCGCACCTTCCCACAATGCCATCTGTCCTGACTTCGGCCTTGAGCGGGTTTGTTTCATTTGACATGCTTGGCAGGTCAGTGAATTGAGGTCTCTGGTGCTCATGAGCTTCCTTTTCGCTCATTCTCTTCCATCAGCTCATAACACCACAACAAATACTGACACGAAAAAGCATAGAATTTGAATTTGGCAATGTAGAGATATTGGAGGCAACGTGTCCCTTTTTGTGTTTTTGATGGAAATACATACAACGCTGTCTTCTCCATATCTTTGACTAAGCCTTGCCTGCCTTGAGCGATAGATCTGCCACAACAACACATGCCAAAGAAATAAATCCCTGATAAAAACGCTGGACAAGTCTTTGGAAACCAGCTGGATGCATAACAAGAATTGCTCTTGAGTCTTTTGAAGAATAGCTTTCAAATCAAGAGGGCAAATTTGAGGAGGACCCAGCCACCTCTGGACTTTCAACGGCTGGTCAGATGCTTGACTTTTGCTCGAGTCTGTTGTTTGTGTGAATGAGTCTTCTGAGAGCCACTCCAAATCACAAGCCCAGTGCCAGGGTTTCTCAAATCTTACCCTGGAGGTCCAGTGCACTGTAGAGTTTAGCTCCAACCCTGATAAAACTCACCTATCTGTGATTTTCACCTATCTGTGATCTTAACATAGAGTTTCTTCACTCCTGGCAGCTTCTGTCTTCAATTTAAGGCTCAGCTTGTTTAACAACAAGCACTTCAAAGTAAAGTTTTATGTTTTTTCATTATTGCAATCGTTGGTAGCTCTGTTTTTAACATATAGTTCACTAGCGACATCTGCTGTTCTTGAAAAATCTCCTTGGTTTCTCTGGTTGGTTTCTATTTTACAATGCTTTAGGCAAGAGCGCCACACACTGCTTTTAAGATATCGTTTAACGAGGCATAAAATGTCTTATTCAGTAAATCTATTTCAAATGCATTCTTCTCACTATTCCTCGGAACCAACATTTCTACATTTAACCTATTTATTTTTCTCTTTATATAATCAGTGTTTAATTCACTCTTTAGTGAATTAAATGTAATTTAAGCCCTAATTCCACTAGTACGCTTTTTTTTTCTTCTTAAGAGAAGTTTATTAGTTTACAAATGACCAAAATCTTATTATATTTTCATTATTATCGATATAGACAAAAATAATAATTATTTGAATAATATATATTTAAATAAAAACAATAATTTTTAACAATAATTTAAAAGAAATAAAAACAGTGTAATTATTTGACAATTGTTAGTTGTTTATCCTAAACCAAATTAATGGCTCACTTCTGGACGAAATAGCTTATTATTGTTATTTTTATCAGTTACAATAGCGTAGTAGTTTAGATTATTAATTTGTTTTTTATGTTATTACGTTTATTTATTTATATTTTATTGTGATAATAATTATGATTATTTGATTTATTAATATTTCTTTTTAAACTAATCTATAAACCATTTCCCTCCGGAACTTCTCACGGATGTATAAGATTAGGGGACACGTTTACAAGCGCGCCTACTTCAGCGCTTCCGGTTCGTTGTTGGCGTATGTCAAGCGGGTGAAACAAGTTTAGTTTTTGTTGTTTTCTTTTGCCATACAGCTGTCTTCGGATATGTCTTATGCTTTGAAGACACTTGTCTCTGGAGTGTTTAGCGTGCAGAGATCTGTGAGCGTCCTGCCAGTCTTGCGTTCCGTGGGTGTCGTGAAGATCCGAGGACAACAGCGCAGCCGCAGCGACGCAGTGAAGGACAGCCAGAGACAGCCGTTTGATGAGTCTCTGCTGGAGTTTCTCGTGTGTCCACTGTCCAAAAAACCCCTGAGGTATGATTGGTCACTATGCATGATATTATTGCTTTATGCTGGGAGCGGGACATGCAGCAGTTACACAGCAGTGATTACATATACCAGCAGTTGACAAACTTAAAAGTTATTATTTTTATCATTCATTACTCATTTTAAAATAAATAAAAACGTTTATTATTAACATAAATGGGTTTTTTTTAGTTTTGCATAAAAATAAAACTAATTTTAAAAGCTTGTACAGAAATTGTACAGAATTACACATTGCAAGATTTCATTAATTTAGTATGGGTTTTACAATAATTTAATTAATAATGTATTTTTATTGTAACTATTTTACATAAACTTGTACATTTTTGTATTAGATGTCCAGATTATGATTATCAGTAATATTTAAACATGCATTTTCATCTGTTTTTTTATATACACACACACACACAAATACATAATGTATATTGGACTCTGTCCTACGGTGTGACAAAGCAAAAATAACATGAGAAAAAAGTATTTTCACTCTTAGAGTAACAAATACCATGAGAGAGGTTTATGTTCAGTGTATTTTTTTCTTCCCACATTGTTTCGTCACACCATAGGACACACTGATATGTCAACTACCCATATATATATATATTTAATGTATAAAAATTGAACTATAATAATAAATGCTATTTTTTAAAAAAGCATGAAAAAATGCTACGAAATTACAAACACATCTGAAAGACTTTCTGTTTTATACAAGATCCCATATTCATTTAGTATGGTTTATATTAGCTGTTTGTTAATAGGGATGTTCCGATTATCATTATCAATAATACTAATACATGTATTTGCTTTTTTTTTTTTTAAGGTACAACGAAAGCAGCAACGAATTAATAAACGAAGAGCTTGGTATTGCATATCCCATCATTGACGGTATTCCTAACATGATCCCACAAGATGCAAGAATGATCCATAAGAGCGAAGCGACTGAAAAACCCACCGAGTCTTGAGTTGATAAAGCAAATATTTCATTGTACATTTTCTGCCACAATGTTTTTCTCCCTGTCTACAGTGACCGTTCTTGTGCCACTGATATCCCTGTCTGGACTCTTTTACTCAGCAACCGTGGATGATAATTTCCCTCAAGGCTGTACGAGTGCAAGCAGCGTGTGTTTCTACAGCCTGCTGCTGCCAGTAACGATCCCCGTTTATGTATTCTTTCACCTTTGGAAGTGGATGGGAATCAAGCTGTTTAGACACAATTAAAACTGTAAAAACGTGAGGCTGTTTTAATTGTAGGAATTGTTTTGTGAACAATGCTTGCTTGTAAACCAACAGTGAACGTTCATGTTTAAGAACACTGAATAAACATCGAAGCAAACAATGTAGAACACAGAATAAAACTGCAAACAAAGCTATGCGCGCAGAACTCTTGCTTATTTTTTTTAACATGAATTTGTAACATCTTAGCTTAGTCTGGTTTTACTTCTTCTGTCTTTTCTCAACGCTTTCCTTGAGCTTCATCAAAGGGCACATGGGCTTCGGAGAGTCTTCACCTTTCACCCTAAAAAAGAAAGACTCGTTCAGGCGGGTCTGGATGACCTTCAGCTGGAGCAGATCGCCTTTAGCTTTGGGCACCGTATCGCTGTCTTCACTCGACGTGTCTGATATCTTCAGCATGAGAGGTTTCTGAGAATCTTCGGTGGATTGTTTTGGGCTTTGCATCTGTCTTGTTCTGTTTGGCAGGCTCAGGTCTACCGGTTTCTCCAGGATTTTGGTTGTGTTCTGCTGCTGCTGAAACCTGAGCGAGGTGGAGAGTGCTGGGAAGGTAAAGAAGTTCTCGGTTTGAGTGGTCACTTCAGCTGTTAAACGACACAAGTGGTTCTCCGGTGCCTTCGTGCTAGTGGCCTCACTGCAGCTTGAGCTGCTGGAGATCTCCACGTATGGATCCAAGAATGACTTCTGTGTAATGAACAGGTCTTGGCTGTTTATTTCTTCAGCTGTGACGGGTTCCAAGCCACTTTCGCCCACCTGCTGCTTCTTTCCAGATTCTTCATGGTTTGACTTTGCGGCTTGGCTCTGCTCAGGTGGCAATTTGAAAATGACTCTCTTTTTACGTTTTACGCTTCTGTTGAACTCCTCGGTTGAATGTGGTGTCTCTTGATCAGGGGAGAGGTAGATGATAGGCTGAGTTTGGTGTGTAGCTTCAGGCTGTTCGAGCTTTTTATTTAACCTAGGTTCCTGAGAGTCTTCTTTAGGTTTGATTTTCTTCTTTGACTTTTTTCTTTTCTTAGTTTCTGGCATTTGTGTAAACACTGCCTCATTATCCAATAAGAAGTCAGGCACATGCTTTTTGATCTTATCCTTTTTTTTCTTTTTCTTGTTTTTGTGTTTCTTTGATGCTTTAAAGGCATTTTCAACATTGGAAATGTTCTTCATTGTTGGGAGAGAAGCCATTTCCTTTACAAAATGAAAGAGTAAAAATTAAGCACATTGGTTATATTATCAGGTCTTATTATTATGTTTAAAAACAGTTGTGCTGCTTAATATTTTATGTAAATGGTGATAGCTTTTTTATGATACATTGATTAATAAAATGTTATACCAAGGAATATTTATTATGAAATAATAAATAATATGTATACCTTAAACATGTCTTTATTCTTACTTTAGAATAATTTAATGCATTTCTTGTTTTGTTTTTGTTTCTTACATACCCCATATTTTTGAATGGCTGTGCAATGCTTGAACGGTTTCCACAAAAGTGATTTCTGAAGGATTGTGTGATAGTGAAGACTGATGTTTGCCATAATTACAAAATAAAAAAATTGTTTTAAATCATTTTAAGAGAAATTGATTGTATTAAAGCAGCCTTGGTGAGTTTTTTCCAAATTTATTATAATGTGTTAATATTAATTATTTGCACCTGCAGAGTACAGATATGCACATATATTAAACTGTATAAATATAAATACGTATTTACATAAAGTTTATTTATCACTACATACATGCATGTTTAATAGGCTTGGTGCAATGCAACAAACCATTATATAACTTAATGGAAAAACTGGAAGGCTCCATCATAACTTATACAGTAGTAGGCTACATTTTAGTGGATCAAAAGAGTTAATCAAACGACGAGGAGGTTTTTTTTAGGTTTCATAGGACAATTATGATGAATGGTTTTGATCCAATTCAGTTGTTGACTAGTGTAGTATCATTTTTGTGGACACTCACATGCCTCGTCAGAGTGAAAGTTCCTGTCTGTCCTGTTTCTTTTCCCCAGTAACAGTGGAAAAAAAAGATTTATACAACTGTGAAATAATTTTTACCTGATTTAACGTTAGCTGGTCACCTTTTCTCTCTCAGGCAGTGCAGAAACAGTAACATGAGGAGCATACTTGTAACATTTGTTGGGAAACATTGTATCTAAAGTTGAACGCTACACGTTTAACACTTCATGACGTAATTGTCACAGATATTCAGCGATTTCTGCTACAGAAAGCAGTTTGTTTAACTGTTCGTCCTTTGTGGCGAAGTATCTGACAAAGTGCATTTCATTTAAAAGTATTTAATGTTCTTGTGTTTTGACCCTAAAACAAAAAGAAAACTGTCATGTACTTACCCGTTTTGCACGTTGACAAATTACACTAGTTTTCCGCCAATTACCGCTTCAGTCTGCCGACTGCGCATGCTCTCTACGTATCGACATTTTCGAGCATTTATGAACAGCACGTATGCATCTAATAAAAATATATTGTAAAATAATTTCTAAAAAGAAACGATGTATAAAGATAATTTCTGCTAAGAAAACTTTTGGCAGTGGCGTGTACTAAAAATGTGGCATTTCATAAATCACGCAGTTACTGTGACAACGAAGAGCCACGTAACCTTTATATCTTCAAGTCCATTCATGAATAAGCATCAGTGCTTTGTGCGTCACTCGGCTTGTCAGGCATCTGTTTTCACTGCTGGAGAAATCTCTTTCTCACATAAAGGGCGCTTTTTGTAGCTTTTCTTCTTAGAAATAGCTTCCTTGGTCTATCGCGTCACCAAACAGCAGCTAAAATGATTTTTACTGCCATTCTTTTTACGGATCAGTGGGAATATCGCATGTGAACCTGCACTAAATGAGTTATCAATGTCTTTCCGCCCCTTAAACAGTTTCTTTGAAGCTGCGCGTGGTTTAATTAACCAGCGTCACTAGTTGAGAAAAGGTCACCAAGTTCAAGGTTTGTTTGCAAAAGAAAAGACACAAATTTACACTTAGTTCTTCCCAAAACCTTTTAAAATAGGCCTACATTTCCTTTTTGTTGTTGTTTGCTTGCCACAATAATGTAATGTTTATTGTTCTTTTATATAATGTATGTATCGTTTGTTCTGTGAATTATATTGCATACTGCACTTTGTGTATTAGCACTGCGTTATTTATGTTCTGGTTTTGCACATTGTTTCTGCGTTTATCACGTACCATAAATAGAGAAGAAAATACATGTCTAAACACGTCTAATCTACATTTTGTTCTGTTCTAATCTAATTTAATACATTGCATACTGTACATCCTTTCAATTTCTATTATTGTATGTATAGCTGCAAATACAAAATTACTCACCAGACCATTTATATTTATTCTATTCTATTCTATTCTATTCTATTCTATTCTATTCTAATACATTTTGCATTGTACATTTTCTGCCTTTATCCTATGTGACACTAAAGCAGTAAATGCAAAAATACATGGCGGACCTCTATATTCTATTATATTGTTTTATTATATTCTAATAGATTGCACATTGTACCTATTTTGTCTTTATACTTTCATTAAAGCAGTAAATACAAAAGTACATGGCAGACCTATGTCTTCTATTCTATTCTATTCTATTATGACTGTTCTAATACACTGCACATTGCATATCATTTGTTTATACTGTATGTATCATAACTGTAAATGCAAAATACACAACACCTGCCTATATTCTATTCTATTTATATTGCACATTGTACATATGTTCTGTCTATAAACGATGTATCATAGCAGTAAATACAAAAATAATAAATATCAGACCTGTCTGTTCTATTCTATTCTATTTCAGTTTGATGTTACATCAGAAAAACTATAAAAATAAGGTGAGAAGTTAATTTTTTTTTTTTAATATGACTATAAATCTTAATACTTAATGATAATACCCCATTTTTTAAAATAAGAATGTTTCACCTTGGGTGAGATGCTTTTAGATGCCAGTTATTACCATATGTCGCCATTCATTTTGGATGTTCAACCCACATAATAAACACCATACTGCTCAATATACCCTGGGAAAGACCAAAAATAGCCACATGATGGCACTTTATAGAGATTAAATTCCCTGTGTCACAAGGACCTGCATGGCTTTTACACCTGTGGCAAGACTGCATTGGGTGTTCTTACATGACTCGATATCTCTGCCTGAATTCTCCTGAATAATCATGTGTAGTGGTAACACACACTGCTGATGACATGACCTGCATCGATAAAGCATGAGGTAATGAGAACTACAGTACAGTACTGGGGTTGAAAGGTCCCCCCCTCCTGCCTTCAAAGGGTCTAAATACTGCTGAGGATTGTTAGGATTGTGCTAGGGATCTCTTGCAGGGGTCAAAGGTCTATTTGTTTGGTGGGTGTCATCTAAACAGGCCATGCCCACTTCTGCCCATACACAGTACTGCAGAAGACAAGGATGGGGTCAAACATCTTCAACATGTGGGCCTTGTTTACCATAAATCTTGCAAATCTGGTATGTAACAACTTTAATTGCTTGCCACCTGTGAGGTTTGTTTTACAGAATGCCAAAGGATGAAACAGTAGCTCATGGACAGGTGCAATGCACAAGATGCAGTGAACATTTCTAGAATAAGCAGTATTGGATACAGCTTGCATGCACTTTGCTGGTTATTGCATAAAACATAGATATTGGGTGACGGTAATATAATTTACAGACTGAAGTGATGCTCATTGCCTCGTATGTCATCGGACTGCTTGCCCCCTGTCGTCATGCCCCATTTTCTCTTGAGTCAGAAGCCCATATCTTTGAGAGAAATCCTAACCACACCACGAGGTAAGATCTATGGGACAGACCTGTTTAGGTACCCAAACACACTCTCTATGTCATGACATAGCTATTCCTGGGCTACATTTAGAAAACTTTGCTCATAGGTACCTAATCTGTCATCCAGTGGCCATAAAAGTAAGACAGAGTTGTCCACCTCCCAGGGTGCCCCTCTGGACACCTGCGACTGCAGCAGGTTCTTTGGCTGGATTACCACCTGATAGAGAAAACATGCATGTAGCAGCTGTTGTAGTTGCAGTCTATTAATGAATACCTTTTCTG
>JAUMHP010000084.1:7836093-7851875 GCA_032361065.1 Enteromius trimaculatus
ATATAAAGTTATATACATAATGTAAAAGGTAACGGTTGTAATTTTCCAATAGAAAAAAACATTCCTTTACAACAAATAGAGTGATTGAAAACGTTACGCAATATCAGCAGAGCTTTAAGAATTAAATGCATATCCAAAAATCCTGTAGCAGTTTCACTTTATCCAGTAAAATCGCGTTTTTATTTGGAGAGACCTCTTATTTTATGATTCTTTATTTTATTGCTTCACACAGTGTGCGTTTATCTGTAACATACATTATAATCAATCCACAGTTGAATATACAGCAAGTTGTTTGTGCACATAAAATCTGTCTTTCGGAGAGATGAAATTAAAAGCATTATAGCAAGTTTTGACCACAGAAAGAATTAAAGCTTTTTTTTTTTTCAATTCTTTTTGCTCTGCTAGGGTATGAGACCTTAAAGCGTGACGGTCCAGTAAAATAAATTCTTCTGAGATGGCAGAACGTTCTATGTCTTATGACAGCCACTCTAGCGATTCCGAATATTGGGATCAAAGGACAACATGTCGATCTAGGAGAATCTGCAGACACTTAAGGTAAGACTGGATAATAACAGAGAGATTCCCAGTCATAGGAGTGTCTACCTGCTGCATGGATTTTCTGAAGTCTGTCTTCAAAAACACTGCACTGTCAGATGCATTGAAACGGAATATGTGAATGTACAGTTAAATACACTGTGATTCCCTCCAAATCCTTTATTTATATAGTTAATCTATGCGGCAGCGTTGATAATAATCAATTTGAATTGATCTTCATTTTGATTAACTGAAAAAAACAAATGTGATTCTTAAATAAGCAGATTGTTTAGCTTCCAAGATTGTGCTGTTTTGTCTATTGTCAATGGGTAAACAAAACTTCACCAAACATAATTTTCAGTTGTGATGACAACCACCATTTAAATGTTTACATTTTAACAAATTGGAGTAAAAAAATAATACCTTTTAAAAAGCATGTATACAAACAAGTTCGGTTGATATTATTAATTAGGCCAACTATAACTGTCAAATAAAACAAGTTTAGACTCTTGTTAATTTTAATTTTTTGATATTATAGTAATTTACCAACTTACAAGGTTTCCTGTAGTTCACAGCATGAATTGATATATTGTACTGTAACTGATAAATAGCCAAAACCTAATCTAGTAAAAGCTTGTGAATTAAAATTGATTCAATTGAGCATAATAAATGAGTGCCAGTACTTAGCACTAGTTTCTCTATTGTATGTGTATGATGCTGGTTGTTTCCGTTTGTATACTGACTTCTGTAGGGAACTTTGCATCATGATGGAAGATTACATATCTGCTGTGTTTCTCTCATGAGGCCCTTTTTATAGTGTATTAGTATAATAAAGTAACTGTTTTGCTATCGACAAAGAGAATTTGCTTAATAAATATTTGCTGTCTCCAGCCTGTTTACATCCAACTGGCCTTTTACCGAAAAAATTGAGCACTGTAAAAAATATTCCGTAAAATTTACGGTGAAAAACTGGCAGCTGTGGTTGCTGGAATTCTACCGTAAAAAAAAAAACTTTTTTGGTTTTATAGTTTTAAGTTTTAAATATGAACATACTGTATATAGAAGGTGCTCGGTGTCATTTTCACAGTGACACAAACACTAAACATCATAACTCATTAAACTAAAAAATGCCACAAACATTAATTTAACAACATTAGATGCAACATACAACCGTAATAAACATAACTGATAAGAAAAACTAGTTATTTTAAACATAAATCATCAAATTCATACAAAATTTGAAAGGAAATGCATAGAATTCTGGGAACGTCAATTTGCATTAAGCATTTAACAGGTTTTAACCGCAGCATTTTAATAGTTTTTTTCTGTTCACAAAATCACAGTTATTTTTTACATTGTGTGCGAAATCCTTTTTAAGCGAATATCGCAAAAAAAAAAAAATTGCCCTTCAGCTGTTTTCATACATAATTTCATATTGGGCAAATCCTATGCAAATAGTCTGTTCTTAATTAATTTGATAAAAAAAAAAAACTTAGACTATTATTAAATTATATTGGCCTACATAAAAATAACAAGTTTAATGAGTTTTCATGTTTTTGCAAAAAACTGTACAATCCGTTTAAATTCACTGTATCCCTCACAACCAGGTTTTCAGATTATATATGGCCACGTGATAAGGCGTTTCCACATCTAATTGTGCGATTTAACCTCAGTGTACGATTTTTACACCTTGTAAATGAGATCAAAGCTACTCTGCTTATAATGCACAACCTGTCCGTCTTTGTATGTCAGCACCACCTGCTGGCCGTTGAGAAATACACAGCTTGTGAGGATGGAGTCGGAAACAATGGCCATAAAAGCTTTTGTTTATGAATGAAATTAAGGATAAAAAGCACAGCCTGAGACAGATTTTTGTAATTTTATTTAACGATCTAGTCTGCTACGAGCACACCTTTGATTCTCAAGGATAGATAAAGGTTATTAAAGCATACGCTGATGATATCAAACAAATATAGCGATCCATTTGAACTGACGGCAGGTGGTGCGTTACAGCACTCAATTGTGTGCACCTTTAAATGAGCTTTGTACTATATTCAGAATAGAAGGTCATTGTGAGAAGTCTTGTATAACGCTTTTAACACTTGTGCGGTTGCGGAGAGCGAGGTTCACCGAGTTCGTTTTCCATCGCACCACGCCGTCTCTTTCTTTCACCAGCCCGTCGTGTTATCGTGCATGAGAGAATCTACAGTATCAGGAGATGTTATAAGGGTCGGCCTACGTCATCGAGGCAGCCTCCGCGTGCCACAGTAGAGACCAGCCATTCACTCTCTCGCGTGCGTCTCCGTCAGGTTACTATGCTACCTTCCTACCTGAGGGCGTCCTTTCTTTCCAAACAGTGGCATTTGGAGGCTGTGTTCGCAGCTAATAAGTTACACCGGAGTGCTCGCATTATGCTGAAGTTTGAAAGTAATGCCAGAGGATGCTAAGTCGCCTGGCAAGCCCTCGTTGTGCGAAGGAGCGCGCGTCCTTTGTGCGTCCATTCATCAGCTGCTGCCCTGCTGCTTTGTTTTAAAGACAGGCGGGTACGTAGACGCTCTTCACTGTGTCACTGAGTCTTAAGAGAGGGCTGTTTTGCTAAGTGAAGTCCTGACAAAATGCATAGCAAGTTTTATATATAGATGCTATTTCAGATGCGGGTCCCTCATTAAATATTCTATCGTTTAGTAATGAGTTGTATGCGCCATTTAAACGTACATCTGCAGGCAGTGCGCTTTAGGAACGCATTGTCTTGCTGTTTAACATAAAAGGAGCGGTGTCAGCAGTGTGCTGAATTATTGATGCTACTTTCTATGTAAGTAGCAGAACGGATTGTGCGCCCGGAACAAAAGTCAAGTTAAAACGCAATTGTCCTATTATTTTATTCGTGATGAGTGTCTTGTCGGGGAGATGATCTTGTCTCCTAAGGGGTCTGGAGACACCACAGACATGCCTTCATTTCAGTTCAATACGTTGTGGGCTACTTCTGCCTGGCACATGTCTGGGCTGATGCAATAGAGAAGCAAAACATGGTCTTGACTTGTAATTATGCGTGTGTTTGACAGTGGATCTGTGAAAATGATCTCTGATATAAAGCTGAATGAGCCCATCCTGTGTGCTGAATGAATGTCTGTGTGAGCTGCTTAGGGAGCCATCAGACTGCTCAGATGGTACTTAAAGGGTACAGCTGAAGTTCAGGTTTCACCATTGTATTAATGGCTGGGATCTTGGCAGCTAAATATCAATCAGTATGGCTGAGAAGTGTAGGGAGTACAATGATTTGCATTGTGTGATTTTGGTGTATTTTATACGTTAGAAACGATATCCAAAAGCATTATTTTAACCTTTTATTTTATTTCACATAATCACACAATAAACTGCATTGCATTATATTGCATTATTTTTTTAATTGTTATAAGATTATATAATATAATATTTAAAATATAGTAATAATAGTGTAGTAATAGTAATATGGTAGTAATAATATTATTCTTAATGTTATAAGCCATTATATAATTTTTATGTTATTTTGTATTGTAAGATTTTTTATTTATTGTGTTTTACACAATGAAATAACCTTCAGTGTATGTGTAAATACATACAAATTCTACATTGTTAATTGATTTAGCTATTGTTTAATTGATACTCTAATAATTATAGTAGTAATGACTATTTTTAATATTATTTAAGCCATTATATTACTTCATTTATTATTATATTATATTATGCTAAGCATTGTTTTTTTTTTAAACTGTTAATCGTGTATTGTTTTATTTTTATCTAAGAGCAAATAGTTATCAATAATTTTGTAAAAAAAAACAAAAATGACTTAATCTGTGACCACATTTGTTTCCTATAAAAACACACAGCATGTCCTGACACTTCAGAGACCCTCCACTGGGTGCCATCTGTCGGAAAATTCTGGATTAAATATATAAGTGTTAGTATCTGTAAAATGATCAATCTACATCTGATAAACACTGTAAAGATCACTCTAGTCTTTGCACTCCGTTCAATTTCTATTCATGTTCATGAAAACGCATGCACTTGCGAAGAGTTTTTGGGTTCTGCTGCCTAAAGTTAAGTATTGATGATTGGTGATGTGACTGCACTTGAAATTGCATATTAAAACAGCCCTGATTTTATTGATTATATCGGTGGGATGTTATAGATTGAAGTTTGCTCTGCATCAGGTGGGAAAACTCTCAGTAGAACACATGCAGCACAACTTATTGAATTTATATCTGCATTTGAGTATAGTGGTGCCGAGGGCTCTGGTCACGCTCTGGTTGGTTAATGGGGTCACAAAGCTTTTGGCTGGTGCAGTCATGAGAGTCGAAATAAAACGAGGGGTCCATATTGGGCAGCACTTTTGCCGTGATAAAACGAGCACTATTTCCAGCCTATTCATCATTTATTCAAACTGAATATTCTGCCTGTTAACGCTTCAATGGGCCCTTTATGTTTTTTCAGTGCAGGGGAAGAAAAAGGCATAGACCACAAAGACTGTGTTTTTTTAAAACTGTGTTTTCTGCTTTGGTCTGTGCTGCACTCCAGTCTCCTTGCTTCAAGGGCGTCTGTCTTGTAATGATCCTGTTTCAGCCCCCTGGGGAATGAGTATTAATGCAAGAAAAAATTAACAGCACCTGGTCTAGGCATAGGCAGTCTGGAGGCTTTAAATAATGTCTGGGTCTATAAAGGATTTGTTTGTATTTTACAGCTAGATATATTTATTATTATTACTATTAGGGATGTGTGTAGTTAATTCAGACTAGAACTAGTCACTTGAAATAATAATAATAATAATAATAAGTATTAAAAACATTAAACATTGAAAAGTTAATCAAGTTCTCTTTGACATACAAAAAAACAAAACTAATAAAAATGGCAAGCACACAAAAATACTAAAATGTTCATGATAAAAAATAAAACAAATCATGAACTGAAAAAATAAATATAAAAGATAATTCAAATTTGTATACAAATTTATACTAAAATAAAACTGATTTACTTGGTTATTATTTTAGTTTTAATAAAAAAAGCCATTTATCAGTGAAATTTATGTTATGAAATAAAAGACCAGAGCTAGTTTTTGTGAATATTTCTTTCTGTGGGTTTATTTAAATTTTTTCTTTGTCCTGGATTTCTAAATTAAATTATAAGAAGTATTTAATTTTTAATATAGGCCGTTGCCTGAAAGGATTAGGTTCAAATTAAACCCCAGTCACTTTTTCCTCACAAGCACAGCATGTGATGTGAATAAAATAAAGACAAATGGGAATGAATCATCTGTGATCACACGGGTCAATACGGCGGAGGCTGTGCGGAAAATTGACGCTTTCATGCAGCAGGTTTGCAGGAAACAGTGAGAAATTGCGCTTTGCTGTCATCACACTTGCACTCAGCATCTCTTTTAGAGCCCAGAGTTCATGTAAGTGTATTGTAGGCGCTGTGTGAGTTCCTCACGTTGTGGAGAGATGCGCTCGGACCAGCCCTCCCTCAGCAGTCGAATGTTCACGTGTGTATCTGACTGTGTGTTGGCTTTTCCCAGCAGTGGACAGCCACGTGAAGCTCAGCTGGAGGGAGAGCTGGTGAGAATGAGCCTGCACGGAGCCAGCGGAGGAGGACCCCTGGACCACCCCAGGGAGAGACGGCGCTCAGGGGATCGCTCCAGGGATTCTTCACACGAGAGAGGAGAAGGACAGCTGACCCCCTGCATCAGGAACGTCACCTCGCCCATACGCCAGCACCTCAGCAGTGAGATTTGGCTCGCTCGCTCATGTCTTAAATCTTTCACATTTCTTATTTTAATGGCAATCCAGATTGATACTAATTTGTTGTATTATATTATAATTCAAATTAATTTACTACCTGCTACTACCAGACAACTACTACCTTTTTATAGACAGATAATGAATTCTTTATCATTTATATAAACAATATATGTATATATATATTTGGCTTGAACTGGCTTGAACAGTTTTGTTTGACTCCTGTCTAACGTCCATGTTGTTTACTCAGATCGTGAACGGGATTCATGCTGCTCATCGCGCTCCACGAGTCCCAGGCCTCAGAAAGCATGCGCCTCCAGCTTGTTCTATGGCGACCCTCATGGCAAACCCCACAGCTCTGACATGATCTACGTGTGTGAAAACGTCAAAGAGGGCCCTCGCAGTTTGAGGACTGCCGAGAGAGTCACTCTGATTGTAGACAACACCCGTTTTGTGGTCGACCCGTCCATCTTCACTGCCCAGCCCAACACCATGCTCGGCAGGTGGGATAAAACTTTGGTCACCTCCTTTCAATTTGCGTTCATTATTACCACATCAATGTTTTAATGAATAACTGGTGGGCGTTGTCTTGAAGGATGTTCGGATCTGGACGGGAACACAACTTCACGCGTCCTAATGAAAAGGGAGAGTATGAGGTTGCTGAGGGAATCAGCTCCACCGTGTTCAGAGCCATTTTGGTGAGTGCACCATGCTTTAAAAGCTTTATTGAGGTTTTAAATATCTTTTTGGCCTAGTGCACTGCTTATTGATTAAGTGCTGGATTAGACTGCGGTATCAAAATTCACATGACTTCAGCGCAAAGGGCATCATTTTGTTGCAGATTGCAGATGTATTTTTATACATATTTCACATATAACAATGGCAACTCAGCAGAACGTTTTCCACCCTGTCTGGCTTCTTTGGTTTCCTTTATTAATATTCAGTGTCAGTCCCAGCGTGTTTTGTCTGCTTTTCCTGCCTGATAACTAAACTGACCTTGATATCAATTAATACTTATTAAAATGGATAGTCTGGGTGCCAGATGATTGTTTCGTTAAAATGACAGGGTTTATTATTATTCTTAAAAGTATAAGCCATCAGTGTACACAAGAAATAAATGTTAATGCAATAAATGTGCCGCTTGCAGCTGCAGTGATTGAATTCTTATTGGACCAGAAAAAGGACATTAAAATAAAATGTAGACTACTCTTGAAAAGCTTGGGGGTCTGTTAGATATTAATTAAAATGTTAAAAATGCTCGGCAAAAGGTGTATTACATTACATTAATCAAGTACATTTCAGATATTTGTTACAAAAAAAAAAAAAAAACATTTTCTCCAAAAATATAAAAATTATTATTATTTTTTTTCAAGCAGCAAATCAGCATATTATAATGATTTCTGAAGGATGGTTAAAATGGTTACATTTCCAGTTGTCTCTCTAATGACAAAAAAGAATAAAACAACTATATATAATATATAATAATAGATTATTTTTTAAAAGCAATAATGGATTGTAGTATATTCTATAATAATAGATGGTAAAATAAATGTCAAAGAGAAAAAATATATATATATAAAATAAATTTGATAGTACAAATATAAAACAAATAAAAATGAGTGTAAAAATAGATGCATATTTATATTTAAAAATATATGCATTTGCATATTTAAAATATTTTGAAGACAACAGTGTAATCTGAGAAAAACTGGATTTCATGTGGATGTCGTGGCCAGCTTTATTTGGACTACCTCGGCGTTCCTCACAAACCCATCTCCACTGAAAGGGTTAAGCTTCCACCGTGAGGCTCAGCTCAGTGGAAAAATCAGGACAGCACACATTAGACAGTGCTACAGAAATAACAGCCATATTGAATCCTTCTCTTTTTTTCAGTGAAGTGTTTTGTTGAGCGTCTTCATGCTGTCCGTATGCTGAGCTCTTTCCTCGTTTGGCTGGCTTTAAATGGATCAGTGCGTGTGAAGAGTGGGAAAAGCAGGGGGCGCGCGTGTGTGTCTATCTGGCATCGGAGCCATTTGCTTCTCTTTGGAATAAGTGCTGCCTCAGTAATGGGCGCCTGTTTGTTTTTTCTCTGCGTCTCTCCCTTTTAACCGGCAGGATTACTACAAATCAGGGATAATCCGCTGCCCTGATGGGATATCCATCCCGGAGCTGAGAGAGGCATGTGACTACCTTTGCATCGCCTTCGACTACAGCACCATCAAGTGCAGAGACCTCAGTGAGTATTCATTAACATGACAAATGCACCAAACCAATTCGTCTTTTTGTGGCGGAAAATGCTCTGATTGTTACTGCAACGGCAGAACTGGATGGTTTTCTGAGCATTTCGGATGTCTGAGGATGCTACACACGAGAGGGCAGAAGTAGGTCAGTGCCGTATCCGATGTGATTGTCAGATATGGTTCACTGGACGCCAATAGTGTGACCTGTTTGCGTTCACACTGTGGCTTTTTTTATTGAAAATGTCACTTGTATGTCATAATATGGCCTGGACTGAATCAGTAAGTCAGCCGCTGAATCGTAATGAGCTGATTTGAATCACGCTCTGCAGGTGCACTCATGCATGAGCTGTCTAATGATGGCGCCCGGCGGCAGTTTGAGTGCTATCTGGAGGAGACGGTGCTGCCTCTGATGGTGGCCAGCGCTCAGAGTGGAGAGAGAGAGTGTCATGTGGTGGTGCTGACCGACGACGACGTGGTGGACTGGGATGAGGAGTATCCACCGCAGATGGGAGAGGAATACTCACAGAGTCAGTTCACTTCACCTGCGTCTCAGTTACACACTCATATGTGCTGTTGTTAGTAGATGATAATATAGCATGACACTAACATACGCAAAACACTAAAAAAAAAAAGGATGTATCAAAGATGAGTGGACTTTTTTGCTCTCAAGTTCATAATGGTTTTGTTTTTTTGTGTCCTGCAGTTATATATAGCACAAAGCTATACCGCTTCTTCAAGTACATTGAGAACCGAGACGTCGCAAAGTCGGTTCTAAAGGAGAGAGGACTGAAGAAGATTCGATTAGGCATTGAAGGTGAGACACAGAATAACAGGTTGGGCAAAACTTGTCTGTTCACAGAAATGAAGTAAGCTCATTTACATATTTAAAAAGATAACCCACCCACAATTTCACTCATATGTTGTTGTATAATAGAGGATAGTTGGAACCCAACAGCTTGGATTGCATTGGCCAAAAACAAATAACGGTGTAATGGAAACCAAAACTGTTTGGTTACTAACTTTCTACAAAATATCTGCTACATAACAATTTACAATAATAAAAATGGTAGTAAATTGATTGATTTTGTAAAAGTAATTTCTGCACGTTAATGCATTTTCTTAATAAAGTTAAAATAAATTGTATATGAACTTATACATTTATACACATGCTTATTTTTGTGAAAAGTGAGGACGTTTCATCGGAGTAATGGTTTTTTACTGTACAAACTGCATGTGTTATTGCCCTAAACCTACCCATCACAGCAAACTTTGTGCGTTCTTAGATTTAAAAAAAACTTCATTGTGTGTGATTTATAAGTGTTTATGAAAAGTGTGGACATGGTAATGTCCTGAAAAGTCACCTTCACCTTGTAATACCTCTCTGAGCCGTGTCATTATACAAATGTTCTGATTTGTCACAAAAACATGCACACACAGACTTATTGTAAACTTATAGAGGTTTTTTATTATCTATAAGTATGTGTTTATAAAATAGATGTTGTATATACCTCTATAACATTTATTTCATAAATTGATCAAGTTGACACTGACTGTGTGTAATCTGAGGAAAAAAAGCTAATTCATCACTGTTCAAAAATGTGTGTTTGATAATATTTTGTAAAATGTGTTATACTCAAGTTGTAATTACTGTAAGAACAGTTTTAGTGAAATTATAATTATTATTAACTTTTAATGTTAATGTATATATAATGTGTGTGTGTGTGTGTGTACACGCCCAAATATTAATTTATATATATTTATGTGTATATATATATAAACTTGTTTTTTTTTTTTTTTATATATGCACAACTTTCAAAACAATTTTCATAAAATTTCCAAATTGAAAAAACACAAAGGAAAAAAATACACTCGACATCTGTGGGAACCAAAACGTTTTGGTTAGAAACGTGGAAGATAGTTAAAGTATCCCTAGAGTTAAAATTCCTGCTAATGCTGCACCTGTGTTTGCCCCAGGTTACCCAACCTACAAAGAGAAAGTCAAGAAGCGGCCCGGCGGGCGTCCTGAGGTCATTTACAACTACGTCCAGCGGCCCTTCATCCGCATGTCCTGGGAGAAAGAGGAAGGCAAAAGCCGACACGTGGACTTCCAGTGCGTGAAAAGCAAGTCCATCACCAACCTGGCCGCAGCCGCCGCAGACATCCCTCAAGACCAGCTGGTGGTGATGCACCCTGGGCCTCAGGTAGACGAACTAGACATCCTCCCCAACCAACCTCAGCCCAGCCATCATTACGATCCTGATGCTGATGCCTCGTCCCCAGCCATCTGAATTTCACACACACACACACACACACACCACTGGAGCACTGCAGAGAGAGGCCAGCCAAGTCCTGCTGTCAAGACCGCATTGCCTTTCAAGTCCTCTCCCGCCTTAAGAGTCTCAAAGACGATCACTGCGGCAGCACATGACCTATGGACACTTTGCCTTTCTTTCCCTCATAGAACTCAACTAAAGGAGTTTTTTTTTATTATTTAATTAGACACTGAAAGTTGATAATCACTCCTTTGATTAGTATCTGAAGAGATTGTACTATGTTGTGGTGCTGTGTAGCTACTGCTGTTTAACTTGGCAATAAAATGGAGCACAATCCACTGGAGCACCCTGTGAGCGACTGCATCATGTGATGAAACGAGAAGTCACGTGGACCTGTGCAGCTTCACTGTGATGCATGGCCTCTGAACGAGTACTGAAGTGATGTCACATGTTTTTATTGTACCGTTTATTTCATTTTGTTGTTGTTAGTAGCTGCAGCGAGGTGCATCAGGAGAGACGTTCCTCTCGCTTGAGGAATGTTCTTTTAATAAACATGATCAAATCCGCAAGCTTGTTTTAATAGATTTTTTGATTTTAGGAATTACTATCATCAGTCATGTTTTCATAGAATTTTATAGGTAGATCACAGGAAGATGTCATTTAAATTTCACACAAACCAAAAATAAAAATTAAGTTTTGCATAAAGTTTTTTTTTAATATGAATTTTTCTTATAATTAAAAGAATGAAACAATTTAACAATTTTCAAGAATGTTTTTTCATTGCCCGTTCCAGTCAGTCTCAATCAAGCTGCAGCTGGGTTATTTTGATTAGGTAAGAAAATAAAAATTCAGCTTAAATGCAATAAAACAATAAAAACATAACATAAAAAACAAAACCCTCAGAGTTATGTTTTTCCAAATAAACTCAATGACAGTTTTTTTAGGTGATGCAAAAATTGCATTGATTTTAAACTAATTATAAAAGTGCATAAACATATGCATCAGTTTTGGGGTTGATAAGAAAATAAATCCATTTTACAAGTTGTGTTTAGTGTAAGAAGAGTAATAGTGAAAATATAACTTTTAATGTTTATTTAATGTTTTTAAATTTATTTCTGTGATTGAAAACTGTTATTTAATCCTTTAGAAATCATTCTAATTTGCTGATTTACTGTTTGAAACATGTCTGCTATTCACCTTAAAAAAAAACAATAATAATAATTCATTTGTCACTCAAATTAAATTATGCTTATAAAAAGTTATTGACAAAACATTTCTAAATGGTGCTAATTGACTGTCTCCTTCCCCTGACAACACATTTCATTTCCTCAAAGATTTTTTTTACCACTGGATGGCAACATAGAACAAAAATATCTCAGCCACGGACCAATCAAAAGCGAGGGAATGAGACATCAGCTGAAGCAGAGAAGAGCTCCATGAGGAAACGTCTCTAGCAATTCTCCAAAAGACTTTGATCATCTGTGGCAGCCAGCGCATCTATTATTCATCAAGGAAAAAACGAATTGCATATTAATACCATGCAGTAAAATGCAAAACAAAAAAACATTCTGAAGACATTTTTTATTTTTATTTTAAAAATATCCACTGCTGATACATTACACTTTTACCATATATATTTTGCATAAAGAAATCTTACATAATAGAATTACAATATTAGTTACAAGCTGCATATAGAATATTTAACATTTCAACAACTTTTGTAGTGTAAAAACATTAAAACACAATGGTATATATATATATATATATATATTTATATATTTATAGAAAGGTGAAGTTTGCTGATGGGTACCACAGGAATAATCCAGGCTGGTATCTACAGAGAAACGGGCAGGTCGGGAAAAGTCCTGGGAGAATCATGGGAAATGCACAGATCTCCGTTCAACAGGAGGCTGTTGTTAGAAAGTATGCAGCTCAACCGTTCGGTGTGCTTCGAGTAGGAGGTCCTGTATCTAACAGCCACGGCATGTTAGCCTCCGCACAACGCTGCGGTGCACTTCCTGTCCAGGAGCCTCTGTGGTTAGACCCGTTCAGCCTTGGATCCCGCGAGCATCCTGGTGGGAGTCTACCGTGGTTTCACAAAGGCCAGGGAAGGTCACTGAAATCCACAGGACCGCCGAGGCCAGCGTCGGCTTCTAGGAGGCTCATGATGACGGCCATGGCTGCCTCGTCGTTGCTGGGGCTGCTGGATCCCGGCTCTTCCATGATGTCAATACTGAGATGGGAGTTGTCACCTGCAGGCGGAGAATGGTTTAGTGTATTCGCTTGAGATTATTACATGTGATTCACTTCAGTGAGATTGATTCAGTGTACTCACTCATTATTGAGTTATTTGAATATGGGTATCCTATCGAATCAGGTCCAGGCACAATTCCTGCTGAAGGCAGATCTGGAGTTCCACCATTCTGAATCTAAATGATTTAAACGAATAACAAAACTGTAATGTAGAAGAATCAAAAGAAACAGGACAGTATTTTTATGCAACTGGCAATTTTTTGATTTGGGGATATTGGGTTTTTCATTCGGTCTCCTCTTTTTTGGGTGAACTCCTTTAGCTGTAGATGTGAATGTGGTCAAAGAGTGATTCTGCGAGGCGTAGGGGTGGGCGGTATGCAAAAAATATCATATAAAGATTCTTTTTCAAGTTGGTTTTTTAAGACTATTTTGGCAAATTATAGAGCTAGGTGTGGGCGATGTGGCAAAAATATCATATTTGATCATGATTCTTTGTCATTGTCTGCTCAGACAACCTACAAAATAGTATCAAACTAATTTGATATGACTATTTGATAATAAAAACAAAGCCCATAAAATAAAGAAGGGCAGACGGAGATGATAAAAATAGCACGATACAACGATATTCCTTAAAAAGCAGATCGTGGAGAAATATTTATCATCCATGATCAAAAATTTTTCCTATCGCCCAACCCTAGCGAGGCGGTTCTCTCACCTTCTTTCCTCCTGGAGAGCAGGTGTCAGGTGGGGGCGTGGCAGTGATATTTAAAGGACTGGAGCCACAGCTGGAAGGGGAGGAGCCTCGAATCCTGGGGGCGTGACAGCATTATAGAATTAAATATTTTTGTGAATTATAAATCGCAGAGCAACCTATACGTACAGGATGCTGCACATACCTCTGAATCTCCATCACTTCCTCTGCTATCATGCGTCCGATCTTGCCAGCTCCCGCTCTAGTCCCTCCTGGAATACCAGGAACCGTCTGAAGAGGACGTTTCCCCCCACCTGTCAGAAACAAACACACACAGAGGTAAAAAAAAAAACAAAACTAAAAGAGCTCTGGAAGAGAAACTGCTCGGCTGGAAACAGATCTCACCATCTCCTGATGTTAAAACGCTGTCCATGCTCTGAGGGGAAGAAGCTGTCTGTGAATAACTAGGATCTGCTCCTTCCAGCATACTGCCCCTGAAACAACATTCTGCTTTAGCATGGAATTAAGAAAAAACACCACTGATAGGATCTGAACTTTTTCATACGTTTTATATTATATTAATGTTGTAAATCTGTGCATTTTATGTCATGTAAAATTATTACTTTTATTAAATTACACATGTAACAAACAAAATCAATGTTGTTTAAAGTAATATTTTTCAACATTATGTCATCAGAAATGCAATGTAAAAAATGTAATATTTGCGTATAATTACATGAAAGTGCTCAGTTTTAAGTATTGTATGAAAAGCAAATTTATTCGATGAATTTAACCGGGCCTGTGATCACTTCCTCTGCACGATTCAAGAAAGTGTTTGACTGAATAATTTTGTTTGAGCACCTTCTTATTCAAACAAACGTTCCCAAACATCATGTGACGTGACACTTACGAAACCACAGTGTTTGTAGAGACGATATATTCCACCTCTTTGGTCCATGGGTTCATGAAGCTGAACCAGCGGCTCCTCAGAGTGATGAAAGAGCCGTCTTTTATCTTGAATTTGTAACAGTTTGTATTAATCTTTTCTCTCATTTGTAGCACTAATGTAAAACAAACAAACGAGCATTTGTTACAAACGGAATTATAAAAAGCATGGTATTTTTTAATATTCATTAACAAACAGTATGAATGTGGTGATCGAATCAATAAAACAGAAACCTTGTCTGTGGCACTCGGCGAGGTGACCGATGTCATCCTGGTGAAAATACTCATAAAATGACGTTCCTAGAAGCTCCTGGGGCAAGTACGCCAAGATGGCTGTCGCCCTAAATGGAAACGATGAATTGCGGCGATAAACTAATGCATTAAATGAGACATTAATTCACTGACATGAACTGAAATCAATACTTGCAGACCCTTGAGGATTCAGACGTTCAAATATCTTTTTAGTGAGTAATCAAATCTGTTCACCACACATTATTAGTAATCTTTTGAACCTAAACGTTGCATATAACATTTTAGCTGGAGCTCTATAAAAGATTTTCACAAATAGATGATTCTTATAGATGATGTAAGATGGATCTTAAAGCAGTTTCTCACCTCTGGTCGACGAAAACAAACTTGCCATCGATAGCGTGGCGGGAGACGTATTCTGTGGGTTTAACGCGGATGTCGCCGTTCATTGGCTGGGGGATGATATGTGGGTGTAGGCGGCCGATGGCCACTAGACAGCTGAGGTTGCAGCCTTCATTATCAGGTTCATTATCCTCGTCTAAACCCATCTTGGTGGGCGGCCAGCTTTTCAGGTAGCCAGTGCTATGGATGGTACAGAAACTTTTGCGGTCAGCTGTAAAGAGAGGAAAAGATTCATTCATCAGCTTCTGAAGCAAAAAAGCCATTAAGAAAGTAAGAACATTAACAAAATATGTGCTATTTTCATATATTTCTTTTTTTTTTTTTTTTACACACACACACACACACACACTCATGTTGGTTTTTGTGATTTATGAGGACTCTCCATAGGCGTAATGGTTTTTATACTGGACAAACTGTATGTGCTATT
>JAUMHP010000084.1:7866060-7893370 GCA_032361065.1 Enteromius trimaculatus
GAATAACATTATGTGACCAGAGAGAAGCAAGATAATATGAGGCACAGATGTAATTAATATGCCATTCATACCGAGGTATTACCGTACCGTGAAATTTTGATACCGTTACATCCCTAATTATTTAAGAATAAAACCTTTTTTTTGGGAAGATTTCACTTTTAGTACTGCATTTAGAGTTCACCATGGTTGGAAAATTACTTTCAGAAAGCCGTCAGTATAAAGTTGTACCACAAGATACAGGGCTATATTAAAAAAAAAAAAAAAAAAAAAAAAAAAAAAAAAAACATTTTCGTAGGCTTAATCTATACCTCTTAAGTACTGTTCAGAACGTGACTGAAGGGGTCATATGAGGCTATTTTTAAGATCATTATTTTGTGTATTTGGTGTAAAACAATATGTTGACATCCTTTAATGTTCAAAAAGCACATTATTTTTCAACTCTACTTTTGTAGTTCCTCTATGCCCCGCCTCTCTGAAACTCGTCATTTTCAGAGTTGCGTGACATTTGTATTTGCAGTACACAAGACAAAGGAATAGTTGACACAAAAATAAAAATAACTCCATATTTTACTCACACCGAAGCCATCCTAGGTGTATATGACTTTATTCTTTCAGACGAGCACAGTCAAAGATATAAAAAATTATCCCATCTCTTCCAAGCTTGGTAATGCTGGTGGATAGTGTTCATTATTTTTGAAGCTCTGTAAATCAGATATATCGACAAGGATTGCAACGCAAAATTAATCTATACGCATTTAAAGGATTATCACATGCCCTCTGAAACACACAAACTGACTGACTGAGTGCTGAGTTCCTCCTTCTTCTTCTTCTTCTTCTTTGTGTTTTAATGGCGGTTGTCATACAGCTTCAAGGTGCATTACCGCCACCTGCTGGCTAGAGCACCGAGTTCCGGTTCTTGGCTGACTTCTGACTCGACGTACGACGTCTGGCGTACGAAGTTGCGTCATACGTCGAGTCACAGCGTTGTATCTCTGCAGATTCTATACATACACAAATAGCTAAATAACACACTAAAGAAAAGAAAAAAATAGAAATTGCTTCACGTGACCCCTTTAAAAAAAATGTAAAAACATATGGCAATGCATTGCCTAGATCAGGCCATCTGCCCAAACTGGATATTGTATATATTTAATTATATTTTATGTCATTTTCTCCTCTTTGTTTTTAATGCAGTTCACTCTGCCCATGCTGATTGACACCCTACTTCAGGTGTTGAGAGGTAAAGATGGTTTCCCCTATGCTGTTCTCCAGACTCTGCTGAAGCTCATTGTCCTGATCATCAGCACACTGTTGCTGGTCATAGTCAGGGTCCAGGTCATTCAGTCCCAGTTGCCAGTGTTCACCAGGTGAGACCACGCAAGAAACTATATCAGAATTTAATTGGTCTATATTACACTTTATTCACTCTTTCAAATTTCTAAAAAAACAAACTGTGGCACCCTTCACAAACACTACTCTTCTACTGCTACATGAATGAAGCTTATGACGTAACAAAGTTATAAGTCTAACAGTAGTGTTCAGGTACAGAAATGTATTAAGTAAATGAAATGTAACTCTGCATACTGTATAAATTAAATATTGATTTATCTGTTTAAGCTGTTAGGTTAATATTTACCCAGAAAGCAGCAGGAAGTTTAGGCTATTTAGAGTATTAGAGGATATGTTATAGGATATTTTATTATTTTATATATATATTATATGTTTTATTAGTTTCTTATTATAAATGTCTTTACTGTCTCTCTTTATCAATTTCTAGCATCCTTAAAGGGAAAAAAAATCCCAATGACCCCCAAACGTTTGAATCATACATGTCACACATGATGTGCATGCTGTACAATTTGTCAAATTGTGTTATTATATGTCAATATGGCTACAAAATAACAGATTTTGGTTTTGTTTGCTTTAATGTCACAAATCATTATATTCAGCATGGACAAATGGCTTGTTGCTGGAAACTTGTCGCATTAAGCATGGTGTAATACACATCCCTGAGTGGCTTTATCACTTAAAGTGATTTATTACTAAAGATTTGGCCTTAAAAAGGAAATGATTTGAGTTTCTCAGCTCACCCAAAATAGTTTCAGTCACCAAGGGAATGATGTGACAAATTAATGTAAACATGTGCTTGGTATCATATTATGGGAAAATCATTTGTAATGCTGTTCATGATAATCTTTTAAAATGCTTTTGTAAACCTCAACCGCCCAGGCCTGAAGTATAGTTATTGGTCTATATATCAGCTGATCTAGAACCGCCCCTATAGGAGTGCTTAGACAGCGATTGGCTCTCCCCACCTATAAGCAAATGGAGCTACTCAGTGAATCCAAGAGCTGTGTGTGAAATGCCTAGACATTCTCCTTCTGATCATCATCCCCTGGGGAAGTTGATTGGGATCAGAGGGAAAAATCCTCTTGGATTCGTCATGGAAGCCATCGCTAATCCCCAGACATAATCCACCGACTGTCTCCGACCGTCTGAATTAGTGTTATCACACGGCTCTCTAGAGACATAATATGCTGGATTAACATACTTTCTAAGTATATTTTGTCCCTGCATGTGTTGTATTTGGGAATATTGTGATAATGTTGGAATGTCCCAGCCAAAACAAAAACATTGTTCTTCCAAGAGATTGGATTTATGACAGGGTTGTGCAAAGGCTTTTATTGGATTTTTAATACTTGCAGTTGGCTCTCCCACCCCTTCGAACCTCTCTCCAAAACACACCCCTTAGTGAAAGCCAAGTGATAAACTTCAGTTTATGTCCATCTTAAACAGCGGAAATATTTCATCTTTGGAAAACATTAGCTTCGAGCTTGAAAGAAATAAGGAATTGATAGTAAAAACTGAAAGCCTTTGTCAATTTTCTGCAGTTAAATTTTTAAGCAAAAACCCCAAACTTCAGTTTTTAATGTTGTAACTTGAATGGAAGCATGTTTACTAATATGAGCTGCCAAAAGGATAAATGCAATTTAATTTGAAATCTCTTAATGTTTTTTTAATTAAATCAGGATGCTCTTGTTTCCTTTTAATGGGTGTCCATAATCATTATCCTCCAAAAAGTTTTGCTGTTTAATGCAACATTAAACGATTGTCTTTTTTAACACTTTAATCTGTTTTTTGAGTCTTGAGTTCAGAGTTAATGGCCTGTTTCCACAGATCAGTCTTGCCAGCTTGGCACCATTGTTGTTTTGGTGAATTTTTAATTTTTTTTTAGCCGCCTGATGCCTATCATTCAGTCTGGCTGTTTTTCAGTGTGGCTTGGATCCTTTTAAACCTCTTTGTGGTTTCGCATGCATAGGGAACATGATGCATTGGAGAATAATGGCCATGGGTTGAATTAAATCAACAAAAAAATGCTGTAAATTACCACACTAAGGAATAAAAGGATGTTTTGGGGTTTTTACTTGCTTATCTTCCAGTATTATGATCTCAGATCTGAGGGCATATGTTACAGGCTTGGGCACAATTCAGAATTCAAGAATGAGGTTTTTTTTTAAAAGCTCATTCATAAAATAAAAAAAAACTCAGGAACTGAACCAAAAATGAAAAATCATTCTCAAGTTTAATGCTAAATGCTTACAAAATTGAAAATTATGAACCATAAAAGTTGCTGCACTAATAGCCAATAAAAAGTTTTTTCTTTTTTTGAACAAATTGATTAATTGATTTGGTGAAATGTAAAACCTGCCTTTCCTTATCTGTATATTTCTCTTATCGAATTAAAAAAAAAAAAAATAGTGGTGTCTTTTAGTGCGGTATGTCTTAATGGAGAGGAGTACTCATTAAATCTATTGCATCTGTCATTAGGTTTGATAATCCAGCGGCTGTCAGCTCCACCCCGACCAGGCAGCTGACCTTCAACTACCTCCTGCCAGTAAACGCTTGGCTGCTGCTCAACCCTTCTGAGCTGTGTTGTGACTGGACAATGGGCACTATCCCTCTTGTGGACTCCCTTCTGGACCCTCGCAACCTTGCCACAGTGGTATTTTACACCATGTTGAGCCTCCTGGCTTATCATAGCCTGTGGTACGGCCACAACTCTGCAAAGATCATCATGATGGTACGTTAGTGGGTGGGGCTGAAGGGAAATCTAATTATAAGTAAAAGAAACATTAACATGGGAGCTGAATTTGATTCTTGTGTTTTTTGTTATACCCGTCTATATAAATGCACAAGGGAAATTGTTTGCTCAAAAGCAGTTCGAAATAATATGTTATTCCCAGTCTTATTTGAAATCCGTCAGATACAGTTAGGGGTGTTTTCATCAATACCAGACAAACTATACACATGACCTTATATTCCACAATCCGAGTGAACTCAGTCTTGAATTAAGTATTCCTTGTGGAATAGTATAAGCTACAAACGTAGCTTATCATTACAAAATCAAAATCATTACAGGCACTCACTAGGATTTCGGTGTAAACACTTTTTTTCTTTTTACCTATAGCACATTCACTGCATTATAAACAAAATCAGTAGGCCTTCGACTTCCAGTAAAACAGTTTTTTAGACCTCCGTGATAATACATGCATTGTACTTGATGATAAACTTGTAAATATGAGCGGGCTTTTTGAAAAGCGACTCTTCTGCTCATAAAAACAGTTTAACCACAAAAAATGCATTTTATTTAGGTCCCTTGAAACGAATATCCAATGTACATATCCTCACGGAGTTTTAAAACAAACAAACAAAAAAAACTTAAGGCATCCTAAATAAACTTCTCATGGAAGGTTTTCCAAGTAAAAATGTCTTTTTTTTTTTATTTGAATCAACTGTGTCACTTCATCAAACAATGACTGTTGTTCTCATTTCATTTAAACAAAGTATTATATTTCAGTTCCTGAAATTTCTGCCCAACTGATGCACAGTTTACATCTTTGTCAAAGCCAGGTTTTTGCTTTGATTTGGCTCTTGGTGGGTGAATTAATTTTAGACGTTGTTTGTCAAGATTACGTTTCAGCCACACGAAATCAGGAATACAATCTGACAACGCAAGTTTTGCTATATTAAATTAAAAAGACGTGTATTTTCAGGCTGGTCCACCTTGTGCACAATCTTGTGGGAAGAAAAAGCCGAAAAGGCGATTGGCTGTTTTAACTTGAAGTTAAAGAAGGCACTTAATTTCAAAAAATGCATGTGCGTCACAACCATTCATTGTAAACAGATGGTAATTACTACCCAAAATGGGATATTTTTGGGCAAGGTATTAATCATCGAGTTTCTAAGTCTAAAAGTGCACCTAAAAATTGTTCACGCTATTTCCTACCCACGGCCCAGTGCTTACTAGACCTCTTTTAACAGCTTCTGGAAACTGTCGCGACTCACAGCACATGATTAATGTCACCTGTCTGAACACACAGGTTTCCCCCTCTCTGAAATTTTGCAACTACATGTATTTCATGTTTTTAAATGTTAAGTCTAACACAACATTTTCGTCTTCTCAATTTACAGCCAGTAGAGCCACTTTTTTTGTTTTTGTTTTGTTTTTGTTTTGTTTTTTCATCCATCATAAAAGATGTTAACATCTCAGAGCCTTGCACCGCAGCTCAGATGTCTACATATGTCCGACCACTGGATGATTCCACACTCGCAAGAGTTCACAGTGTCAACAGTTGAAATCCGTTTGTCTTGTGTGTTCAGCTCTCTGCTTGTTTGTTGTGTAACAACGGCGTGAATTCTTCATCTGCGTCTCCACGCGCTGTCAACAGAGTTTGGTGAACTTCCTCACTCTGTTGGCGCTCTTCGAGACCAGGGGGCCACAAATCATTATTAATGGACAATGCGCAAAGATGAAGGGGGAGGGCTTGGGCATTAACATTTCGCTCTGGGCTGCTTGGTTAGGAAGAGAACAGGTTGCATGAGGATATTCATCCGAATCTGTTTTATTTGGCCATGGTTAGTTATTTTAATGATTCCCTGTGCGCAAGCCCTCGACACTCACTCTGAGCAAACAGGAAACACTTTTGTTGGGAAAGTTTGGCTAATTTGACTGTGAAGGTTTTTTTTTTGGTGCTGCATGTTCCAAACCAACCAAACAGCACGCAGCGAGCAGCTTATGATAACCGCAGACAAAGCTTTTGTTTGTGCAGAAACTTCTTTCATCAAGATTGATTTTGGCCTCTGAAGCGTCAAGCAAATTGGATAAATATGATGTTCTCCATACTGCAGCTTTCGGCTCTGTTAAATCCACCCCTGCGTAAGCAACGCATGACAGTTTGGTTCTTGATGCACTCTGAAGCTGCTGCCAAAACCAATTTCTGCTATTTGCTTTCAAGACCGCACAATGTGAGATATATGCCCCTGTGTTTTTGGTATGGCTCTTTAAAAAAAAAAAAAAAAGCCGCCTCTATACGGTTCCCCCTGCAGTTTACTTGACAATAAACTCGTAAATATGAGTGGGCTTTTGAAAAGCGACTCTTCTGCTCATGAAAGGGTGAGATTAGCCGTAGCTAGACAAAACAAAATTAGTTTGTTCTTCAAAACAGGGTGTCCAAGGGCTGTGCCCTCGCAGGGGTTCAGCATTTCAAAAAATCCTTATCCATCACCTTGTCATAAGGTGCTTTTCGTAAATAAAACCTATAATCCCAATCTTACATCTTGTGGCCTGGCATGCATTGTGCAAGACAGGCGTGTTTGCCTGTGGTTTTGATGAGAAAGACCATGTTTGAGGAGCACTGCAATGACATGTTCTGATTTGTGTTGAATCAATCATATCTGTTGTCACCGCTCGGAGAAATTATCTCGGACCGTCGTGATTATGTGGCTCGGTAGTTTTCTTGCACTTGTCCTACAGGTCAACCTTGAATAATTGGGTTTAGTTCCAGATTAATCAAACTCATGGTCTTGGTTTCAGACAAAGCTTTATGAAACCAGAGTGATTAGCATTCAGACCTGCACAAGCTTGTCTGAAGCAAACAATGAGAACATTTAAATGCAAGATATTTTGCTTATGGAATTTCTTGGTTTACTGGGCCGTTTTTGTGGCCACTCAGGTTTGCCAATTCGATAAATCCCTGATTGGACTGCCAGAGAAACTGGCATTTCTGCTTCCTCTTATTAGATTCCAAAGAGCAAGGGTGGGGGATAGGTAATTTCTTTATTTAATGGCCAATGGTTTGCACTTTCATGTAGGGGGTTCAGTGTTTTGGAGGCTTGATTGTCTTGAGGAACGTTTGATTTGTTAAAAATAAAAAATCTTGAAGCATGCATAGAGAGACTAAAGCTAAATTGTATTGTGTATCATCATATCTTTAAGTTCACCCACAAATAAAAGTTATAATTTACCCTTATGTTGTTGCAAACCTGAATAAATAGCTTTTCTTCGATAAATCTAGAAAAGATATGTGAAGAATTTTGGTAACCAGATAATTGCTTCTAGTCATTCCATAGTATTTCCATGCAACCACATTCATCAAAATATAATTCCAAATTGTGTTCCAACAGAAGAAAAAAAACTCACACAGGTTTGGAACAACATGAGTAAATGATGACAAAGTATTCATTTTTGGCTGAACATTTAATGAATGTTCATAAAAGTGTTCTTTCAATCCTGATTTCTCTCCAGAACGTTCTGTTTTTTTGTTGTTGTTGTTGTTTTGTGGAACACAAAAGTTGTTTGTTTAATTTTTTATGCAATTACAAAAAGTTTTTACAACAAAATCTTAAAAGTGCTTGATATGACTTCTTTCATCCAAGTCTCCTTGTATCAATAATGTGATAACTTGTGCAATAAACAGGCCAAATATGTAGTTTTAGCGTTAACACAATTTTTGTATAGCTTTGTAAGACTTTAACGCTTGAAAACCTCAGTCTGAGTCACCAAAAAGCAATAATAAAAAGGAACAAGCACATTTTTTCTTAATCTCTCGTGGGTTCCACAGATGAAAGAAAAGATACCTCTCCTTTTTACACTCCATTATTCCTTTATTCCGATGTGTTCTCGTTGAGACAGACCCCTGGTCATGAGCTCAAACATCCCATGTAATTTACTGTGTTATTGCTGAAGATCAAAAGGAAGTTATGTAAATAGCCTATGATAAATGTCTCCAGAAGGCATCTCAGATATGAGCTGTGCGTGTATTCACTCTTGTGAAAGTATTTTTCTTGGTGTGAAAAACTACATCGTACTATTCTCCTTTTTATTGACTGATTAATGCACTTTCTTTTAAACCAAGAAATGTGTCTGTACATTGTCCTTGTTGTTATTTTCTATTTTATTTTTTCTTATATATTTACCACAAATTTCCATTTTAGATGTGCTATTCGTTAAAAGTATTTGAACAATTTCTCTGGTCTTTTTGCTTTCTTTTAGGCACTGTCGCTGATCGTCCTTCCTTTTATCCCTGCATCCAACCTGTTTTTCCCTGTGGGCTTTGTTGTAGCTGAAAGGGTCCTGTACGTGCCCAGCATGGGATTTTGTGTTTTGGTAGCCCATGGATTTAAACTGCTGTCCCAAAGAGGGTAAACAAATACTCTAAACAAATACTTTATTTCCTTTAAATTACTTGCTTAGAGACTAATACCCTGTTTTTATGCCATTATCTAGAGGCCTAAAGAAAATGTCTTGGTTGCTCATGGGAGTTCTTCTAACAACACATGCCGTGAAGACTTTCAACAGAAACTGGGATTGGGAGTCCGAATACACGCTTTTCACATCTGCACTGAAAGTATGAACACGTCCAAGTACACATTATTCATTTATAAATCAACATCTGGCCACAGGCTCATGCATATTGTATGCTTGTATTTTGAGATCACTACTTTAAATAAATCCAGCTCACTGCCTTATATCAAAGTCCTTAACAAGATCACAATGAAATGATGTCTGGAAAATATGATTTTTCATGTCAGCCTTGCTTGAAGCAGTTCAAAAATGGTTTTCTTCCAGGTGAACAGGAACAACGCCAAACTCTGGAACAATGTCGGACATGCTTTGGAGAATCAAAATAGTTATGAGAAAGCATTAAGATACTTTCTTCAGGCCACAAGAGTGCAACCAGGTAATTGACTAATTTGACAGATTTTCTTTTGAAGTTTACCCTAGGATCCTTAAAGTTAATGCGATAATAATTGTGCATGAAACTGGTTATTCAATGAGGAAATAATTTGGAATGGGAATTTCTTGGAAGTGGACAGTGTAGTCCAATAATGGAGCCAGACTGAATGCATAATTTGCCTTTTGGCTATTATCCACTAGCCATGAGGCATCAAAAATCTAAAAACAGTTTTAAGAAGAACAGTGAGTTGTAACACATGGATCGCTCACAATAACAATATTAAGAAAGTCAATGAGGTCAGCCTTAATTTATGTGTTGTTTTTCGAGTGATTAAGGCTAATGTGCTAATGATAAATAATGCATCTCTGTGAATGATTTTGCACCACATTGTTTTTCACAGACACGAAATGCTGAAAAGACCGCATGTGTAATATTTCCATCAGTTCTTTTGAAAATATTGGGTGAGGAAGTAAAAAGAGTTTATTTTAAACAAAACTCATCATTGGATATGTTGTTATAGGGAGGTGTGGGAAATTCTGCCTTATTATTATAAGTTTGAAGGCTTGATGGTAAAGACCATTTCAAATTGTGTATAAGCTAACATGAAGTAGTTTATATAGTACTTCTTGGGACTGTATGAAAACATTGGCATATAAAACTATTTTTGCACCTTAGCGTCTTGAGAATATGTGGATTTTAGGATTTGATCCTAAAATAATTTTTTGCACTTCTGTCAGGCTACCTAGGAGAAAGACGGCTGTGGCTGCCAAAGCTATAAGGCTATTGACTTTAATTGTTTAAGTTATGCTGGTTTATTGGGCTAACGTGACTTCCGAGATCCACCACCCAAGATGTGTTTTTCCCAGATTACCTCTGTAAGCACATTAATGAATGAGGAAATCCTGGGCAGGCTATCTATACACATCAGTTTGCTTTTCTTAACAAAAAAAAATCTACTGCTTAAATGTGGCCAGGCGTTTCGTAGAAAATGCTGGTAGCATTATCAGTTTTACACATCGAAACGTACCAACGCTGTAGGTTAGCTCTCTGTTGTTTGAGGTTACATGGGCCACATGGCTGGAAAAGGTTGTAAAGGGAGCTCTTTCACAGGGGGTGCTTTTCCTCTTCCCACTCTTTCCCGCCGGTTCTCATCCCAATTGTGTATTAAACTGGTCAGCTGCCTGTAACTGTTATTATTTGTTGCACTCAAGCCATATAATTCACATTCCACTATCTACTAGGTCTTTGAGGTTTAGTCTGCGATTTTCTTGATTTATGACTCTATACTAAACATGTTATCCTCTTTTAAGATGACATTGGGGCCCACATGAATGTTGGGAGAACCTACAAAAACCTAAACAGGTCCAGAGAGGCAGAGGAGGCATATCTAATTGCAAAATCCCTTATGCCACAGGTATGTAACTTCCATATGAAACAAAAGAGTTTGTTTTATATTTAGGTTGCCATCAAATGTTGACATGAACAATAAAATACTTTTATAAAATACTAAATAAAATACTCCTAACTACAAATAATGATCTTGTCTCGTTCACATTTGATTTGCTGTTTGGCACAAGAAAACTTGTTACCTCCTTTCCTGTTCTCCTCTCCTACTTCATTTCCCGGAGTCAAATGCAACGGTATTCATTTTGCGCTGCCATTGTGTTGCACAGCGCAAGACAATAACCTAGCTTATTTCAAGATAGACTATCACTGCCTGAATTTTGAAGAATTTTCATGGAAGATTGGAGCTGAGAGTAGACTGTTAAAAGATTTGCAATTCTGCAACTCTTTTACATAAATGAACGGTGAAAAAAGTACTAATTTGTGAACTAATTATTTTGAATCCATGTGTATTAGGATTCATCTGTATGTTAGTACAACTTTGCCTTGTTTTTCAAAATTCTTAAATGAACTGAAATTTAAAAAGAACAGTATTTATGTGTTTTTCACTTTAGTCAAGTTAGTGCATCCTTGTTGAACAGTCGTAATGTGCTTTTATATGTTTATGTTTTTGTATTGTGAAAATGATCCGAATATATTGCAACTGATTATGAAGTAGCGTTGATGTACCTAAAGCATATTGGTTATTTCATTCATATGCTCTGTGTTGACTTTTTTGAAACCAAACTAGCAACCTTTAACTTTACATGGGTCTGTATTTCATGTTGGAATGTACGGAAAGACCATGCTGAACATATTATTGTTATACTTGGAGTCAAATGTATGTAAATGTAAATGCTTAAAACCTTGGCTGACCTTTTCATTGCACATTGGCAGATCATTCCAGGGAAGAAGTATGCAACCCGTGTGGCCCCCAACCATCTGAACGTCTATATCAACCTGGCGAACCTAATTCGGGCAAATGACTCCCGCCTGGAGGAAGCTGACCAACTCTATAGGCAGGCCATCAGCATGAGACCGGACTTCAAGCAAGCCTACATCAGTCGGCAAGTCTCCATTTGTGCTGACAGGGTCAAAAATATGTTTGTATACTTGCATGCTTGCTGACATGGGCTATTGAAACTGAAAAAGTTGTAGTTCTACAGTATTTTTGGCTTTGATGAGGTTATTGAGAGTCATGTTTTTGTAGCTCATGTATACACTGGATGACGTTCAAGAGATACAATTGTTGAAAAGAATTGAGCATCCATGTTGTATAATTTAACACCCATCCTTGACTTTTTTTGCTATCCGTAAGAAAACATTTCTCATAGATATGCACTGAAATCGCATGCCATAGTAAGAGAGTATCGGGTGTTCTTTGTTTTTGTTACATTTTGCCACAAGTGAAAATTAACTTGGCCTTCACACTTTGATTTCTCTCTACGTGTCTCATCATGTTAATGAAATGTCGATCAGATAAGCTTTTAAAAGTGGACTTACTGGAATGCCTTGGTTCTCATGAACGTCAAGACTTCTCTCAGCCACACTGTGAAAAGAGTACAAAGAAAACCAAAAAGAAAAGAAAATCAAAACCAAATCCTTTGTATTACTCAAACTATTTGCTAAGAAAATAACGCTTAAAGAAACTTATCTGTCTTGTTACTTATGTGTGTTAGATTTCTGAGATGTCCTGCGAGCGGTATTCCAAAAATGTCTTTTTGTTTCTCTCAAAACTCAGAGGGGAGCTTCTGCTGAAAATGAACAAGCCCAGTGAAGCGAAGGACGCCTACCTACGAGCGCTGGAGCTGGACCACACCAATGCAGACCTCTGGTACAATCTAGCAATTGTCAATATTGAGATGAAGGACCCCTCAGAGGCTCTAAGAAACTTTAATCGCGCGCTGGACCTTAATCCACGGCACAAACTGGCACTCTTCAACTCCGCGCTTCTCATGCAAGAGTCAGGTGTGTGGGCAATGGCAACTTGAACCAAGCAATGATATTAGCTCTGTCGCAAAACCTAGTGAGCTGTCTACATAGGCTGCTGCCTTCTAAGCATCCTAACCATCATAAAACGCCATAAGCAACTTGGGATGGTCTGCAATTTTGCATGGCATGCAGGCACTCACCTCAAGTTTATTTAGAGTCAACATTACTCTCACGTCATACGCTATCTCAAAGTCTTTGGTTGTCTTCTCTATGAAATATGCATGCTATGATGCCTTCAAATTTGACTATGCATCTTTGGCAAGGAGACGAGCCATTTGCATCAGAAGTGTGCCATTGATGCCATAAAATCTGTACTACATACCACCTGTTTATGCAGCTCACTAGATTCTGGGGAAATAATGTTGCAAAATACACTCCCTAGTTTTGGATTTATTAGAAGAAACGTTGAGGTCTCGAACAAACTCAGTGAAATTGACAGTTTGCTAGTTTGATTGACGTGAGGTTATACGTCAGGAGTGTAAGCCAGGTTATTAACCTATGGATTCTTTGCGTGCCACCTCAAGGTAAGGCAGCAACCTCTTACCTAATTCGGTCATGTTCTCATGCCTAAGAATGTTAGCGTTTAATCCAAAAGCAATAGGTTTAAATTGACTCATTGACCCTAACTTTGAGTTTTATGCCTTTTTTTTCCCACTCGTAGCTTTGAATAGCAGGAAAGACTGATGGATTCATGCAGTTCGAGTGAGGCATTAGTTTGTCATTTTTCTGAGATTAGCACTCCTACGCTGCCGCAATGTAAATACTACGAATACAACGGCTCTATTTGCACATGGTTTTAGGCCTGTTGTACAGACTGTTTAATCATGTGACTGAGGAAGCATTTTGCGATCAAATCACAGGCCTGCTTGACACAACTGTTATTCTTTAATTTGGTATTGTAGTTGTGCCCATCCGTATCGGTTTTCAAAGAAAAGCAAGTTTGTTTTAAATGTAACCTGCTTTCCATGGTTTCCCCAAATTTGGCATACGGTAGTTATTCTGAAGGCTCTTCAAGCGATGATAAAAAGCTGACCGATACTCCTTGCCCTTGTTCTGACCCTATCATTGCAACATAGGATGGTGAACAACGTCGATCTTGTTACAAAAGCCAAATAACCAAGCCAAAATACTAGAGATGGCAGTGTCAGGCTTTTGAGCACAAAACAAAGAAAAAAGCATAACTACTTTGTGTGGGTTAACTTCATCTAAATAACCTGTGCTGTTGGATATGCAATGTTTTAATTTATTTGACTTTAGTTGCTTAAAAGATTTATAGCACTATTGCATCTTGTTTTTTGGTTGGGTTGCGTTATTACAGAACTAAAGTTAAAGGGAAAAACTTCCTTTCCCACATTCACTTTCATTGTGTGCAAATGTTTTTACAATGTGGTATGAATAAACTTTAATGGGATGCATCCAGAGGGAAGAAATGGATGGATTCTCACGAATTGTTTAGCAATTTGACTTGAATTAATTTACATTCATCTCCTAATGTTCTTCTTTAACAGGTGAGGCAAAATTTCGTCCTGAGGCAAACCGCCGCTTTCTCACCTACGTGAAAGAAGAGCCGGACGATGCTAACGGCTACTTCAATCTGGGCATGCTGGCAATGGATGCTAATGAAAACGAAGAGGCAGAGCGCTGGATGCGGGAGGCCATTCGCCTGCAACCTGGCTTCCGCAGTGCTTTGTTTAACTTGGCCCTGCTCTACTCTCAGTCGCAACGTGAACTAGATGCTCTCCCTGTGCTTGAGGAGCTGCTGCGGTACCACCCGGAGCACGTCAAAGGCCTGATCCTCAAGGGAGACATCCTCATGAACCACCGCAAGGATACGCGTGGTGCCAAGGCCTGTTTTGAACGCATCTTGAGCATGGACCCCAGCAACGTGCAGGCCAAGCATAACCTCTGCGTGGTGTACTTTGAAGAACGGGAGCTCCAGCGTGCCGAGGGCTGTCTGGTGGAAACTCTTGCCATGGCCCCGCATGAAGAGTACATCCGACGGCACCTCGCCATCGTACGCAACAAAATGGTCGCCATGAGTGCCGCGGGCCAGCCGATTGCACTGACAGAGGGTGGTAGTGCAGCAGACAAGCAGCAAGGGCAACATCAACAGGACAAACAGGAGGAGGAGGAAGAGGAGGAAGGGCGAGGAGTTGCCTCTGGAACAGGGGAGGGGGCCAGGAAAGAGAAGAATTTGAGGAAATCCTCCCCCAAAGAAAGCATCAGCAGCCAGGGCCACGGCCAATCAAAGAAGCTGGAAGCGGGCCAGCCTGACAAGCGGACTAAGAGCAAATCCACAAAAGAGATTAAAGATATAGAAAAGAAAAGGGCGGCTGCCTTGAAGAGACTGGAGGAGATTGAACGCATATTAAGCAGCGATTAAACTTGTTTATCAACCACCACACTATTTTTATATATAACTATTTAAAGTGCAAGAACGAGACTTCTGTTTAATTTGTTGTTTTGTTTTTCTGAGACCTTGATTATGCATGTTTTGTGTCTTTTATATATTGTGTGGTATACTTCCTTTTCCCACAGCTTTAATTGTGTAAAGCTGTTTGGCTGAAAAGGAAAACCAGGTATGCACTCACAACATGCGCTGAAAAAGCACAAAATTAGGTACTTTTTCTTTTCTTTTGTCTTTTTTTTTTAATCCCTACTAAAAACGGTATTTTACCATATCATTTATTTATGATTGTCTATATTTGAGTCACTGGATTAGATTTTGTCACTTTAGTGTTTTTAATTTACCATACCACTGGCAAGGATTACTCATAATCACAAATAAATGTTTGTAATATCGACCAGCCCGTTTTTATAGCAGGACCTTTGGGTGAACCGCCACATGGCTGTTGTAATTTAGCTCAGCAGACCCTCTCCCTCCTTGCATGACATCACCGCACTTCCTCCAATTCACTGCTGCTGTTTATTCATGTGTCATTATTGCTGTTTTTTGTAAGTTTTGACACCAAATGGTGTCAGCGGTTAATTATATCCTCTGACATAATCTCATTCTGAATTAGGGTCACCTCCCTTCTCCAGCCCTCTTTTTGCAGGCTTCTGGGAATTCCCTGTATGGCTCATATACCATTTGAGCTCTTGCAGATTTCATGCATTGGTCATGCGTAGGAATGGGTACTTAGAAACTCTGTACTTAATCTGTATGATGCTAAATTATAAAAGAGCTTTGACGTTAACGGTTCTGCTATCGCTACTGCAGAAAAAAATTAAAAGAGTGACGATGGCAGAGAGAACCGAACGATCTAAAGCCGTGGTTTTAACTGGTTAGGCGTTGGGAACCCACAGTGTCCCGTGGTCATCAAGCTGCGACCCACTATATACACACACACACACACCTAGTTAGAAAATAAAAACAAAGCAAATTTATGCGCACAACGAACATGGCATAACATCTGGCGGGACAGGATAGTTCGCTTTTCTGAGGTGAGAGACTTTTTATTTCATAACCATTTACGAAAATAACGATAGAATAGAATAATGTCACTGACAATAAACCTATCAACATCTCATCTGATCGCAGACAGAATCGAGACAGCTCTCTTTTTACTTATTAAACAGCATCTGACAGAAGAACGGCTTTCATGCACGTCTTTAAAATAAAAAATCTTGAAGAAAACAAAAAAAAGTAAAAACATTTATAATTACTTATGCTAGCAGTCTTTCAAAATAACATCACTTAAGGTCTCTAAATTAGTATTTTATAATAATGTTAATAATAAACACACATTTTGGTTACATTAAAATTAGTCATATAAATATTTAGTTTTTTTTTTCTGCAGTAGCCTAAATAAATTTAAAACATTTAAAAGTACTGCATTTACAAATAGATGACATTTTTTAAAAAACAAAAAAAAAACATTGAACTGTTGTTAATTCTGTACTTAATAAGTTTTTATTTTTTTTTATATTATAAACACAACAAAAAGTACAGTTAAAGTACTAGAGCGATAAGTGGTATGCTATTAAAACCTTAACGATACCCATCCCTAAGACTCATGCAGATGCAGACTTTTTCTTTTTCATGCTTTTTCTTTGAATTTTTTTTTTTTCACTCTGTTTCTTGTTTTCCCTACAAAGATCTTTCCGTAACATAATCAGACTATAAGCGGAAAAACCTTTTGAAATGTTAAAGAAATAATTCACTAAAAACCAAACATCTGTCATCATTTAGTAACCCTCATGTCATTCAAAACCTTTATGATTGACTACTTCTGTGGAACACAAGGCATTTTTTATTTCAGTGTACTGTTCTACATGATGTCGAAGAGTGATCTGACTTCTATGCTACATGATAGCTTTGTTCAACTAACAGAATCTAATTAGTTCATTATTGGAAATCCTGACTTCAGCTCAGTAATGACTAATTAATATGGACCTGATCATTTCCGTATGGTTGAACTAGTTCTCTAAATGATTCTTTTCTGAATCTGGATGAGTTGCTGATTTAGCAAAACCGAATTTCTATGAATGACTTGAATTTAGGCATTTTTCTCATGCAATGTTACCATACAACTTCAAAACAACAATTACAAACAGTTTTTTTTTTCTTTCTTTCTTTTTTTATAACTCTTGTCTACATTCATTACAGTTGCTTTGACAGGAATCAACAGCACAGTTCTGAAAAAAGTATTTTATATGAGACATGAGGGTGAGTAAATAATCACAGAATTGTCATTTTTGAGTGAACTGGCCATTTAATATTGTGAACATCACAGCATAGACCATAATGTTTTGCGGGTTTTTCTTTGGTTTAGTATTTGTAAAGAATCAATCATTCATTTCCATAGCCAGCATTACACGCCAGTGTGTTTTAATGGGCTGCAGATGAACTTCAAATATTCATCTTGAGCTTACATTCGAGTTGAGCATATTGTTTCCTGTGTAGCCGAAACAACTGTTTCTTGTTGGAATGCTGTCACCGCTTTACAGTTTACTTTAAAGGCTTGCCCTGAAATATCTTCCTCTATCACCTCTGACCTTTCTGAAGATATTGACAAGGGAAAAAAGTACTTGAGAGCTCACTGAGAGCTTTGTCAAAGCAGGGACCTCAAAGGCTATGAGATTGCATTTCAATATATTCTACAACGCTAGTGGTATTAACACTAATGTGGCGTGTTATTTTGTTTCGTTAAAGTAATAAAGCCACTTCAAGTCGTTTTATTAAGCAGCAGATCCATAGTTCACAGTGGAACTGGCTGCTTTTGCCAATTGAGCTGTTCACTCAAAACCTGAGCAAGAAACCTGAATCACTACACCTGTTTGCAACATCTGTGCATCTTAAAAGTTTTTTTCTCATATTTTATTGTCAGATTGATAGTCTACGAGGAAAGATTTACATCGCTGCATCATATTAATCCTCAAATGCATGGTGTTGAAAGTTTATTTCCCACTAAATCTTCTCACGCAGCTCTATGTGATATGTCATATTTCAAGTTTGCCTCAGCTTAATAATGTTTTAGGACTCTTTCCTGTTTCTTTTTCTTTCATGTTTACTCATGCTGTGCTTTCACCCTAAATCCAGTTTATGTCTTGATTTATGGTATTTACCTTTTTATTTGGATAAAATAATGTTTTGACTTATGAGTGGTGGAGGGAACTACGGTTTTCCAATAAAAAATAATTACTTCACAAATGTCTCATAAATGCCACTTTTTAATGCATTCTGGCGACTGCAAACCAGGACAGAGACTGCAAACTTCGATCTGCTACATGCACAAGGTCCAAGATTACTCACCCACACGTGCTGCCCAAAAGCTGTAACTGTCATTTTTTCTTGTTGTCAAGGCCTCAAGTTTCTGCCGTGAGCTTGTGTTGCAATAGCACTTGACGTAATGTGATATGTGCGCAATGAAGCGCGCAGCAAACAAGTGGCACTTTGTTGTATTCGTTAAATAATTTGGCATGATATTGATCTTGGTAATTAACAAATCTTTGTGTAACCCATTAACCCGAGCTGCCGGATTTCTGTGGAAATAAGCTTATGCTAAGAGTGGAAGAACCCATAACTAGGATTTGTTGAAAAACGGTGAGATCCGTCACAAACGGAATTATACGCAGTATCTGGCAGGCTGAGGAGAATAAACCACAGGAACTTGAGCTTTAAATGGTCTGCAGAGCTCCCAGTTCAAGAAACAAGATTGTCATCACATTGACATTTGATCACACAAGATGTTTAACATGATTATGCTTTTAGTCCATGTGAGAGCACGATTTATTTTATTGGATTAAAGGCTCAATGACTCTTTTGTAGCGGTAATGCCTGATTACATTTTAAATGGCCATGTCTGTGGTTTGGGAATTCATGAACTGGTCCATGCCCTGTGGAAGGGGAATGGTAATTAGCTGTTTGAGGGAGTATATCATGGAAATCGGTCAAGCTAAGTCCTTGACCAGTGTTGTTAAGCTTTTGTGCTGTTACAAAACCTGCAGAGTGTTTACTTTAATTACCGTATTTAGTTTTTAGCTCATTATTGCCACAGGCAGACCTCTCTTTCTCTTGCTCTCTCTTATTTACACCAGCTAAAAAGTGGTTTTAAAAGGTTAGCTCACCCAAAAATGAAAACTCTGTCGGTAAACTGTCAGTAATTACTCACCCTCTTAGTCGTTCCAAACCTATAAGGCCTTCATTCATCATCAGGACACTAATTAAGATATTTTTGATGATATCGGAGAGCCATCTGTCCCTCCATAGACAGCACTACAACTGAAGTGATCCCAGATCCAGAAACATAGTCAAAACATCAGTAAAACCATGTGACATCAGTGGATCAACCTCACTTTTTTCACTTTTTGGATCTGGGATCATTTCAGTTGTATTGCTGTCTATGGAAGGAAAGATGGCTCTCTGATTTCATCAAAAATATATATTTTTAATGAATCTTATAATTCGTGTTCTGAAGGGTTCGGGCCGGTCCCTGAGCACTAGCCCAACCCTACCCCCGAGGTCTGCCGAGCTCCCGGCTCGCCCTTGGACAGCATGCCAAACATGCTTATTGCTATCATTATTATGAGGAAGCGCAAACTCATGAAGCCATTAATGTTTTGGAGTTTTGGTGTTTGACAACAGCCAGTGCTGGACACAGTGATCTGATCATCATCCAGTCTGTCTGGAATGACATGAAGTAACAGAACTAACTGAGACAGACTCAATCCAGAAGAACTGTGCCAACGTCTCCAAGATGCTACCTGCAATATTGCATTGTTGAAGACTCCATTTGGAGAATTTCAGCAGTGGATTTTATCGATATTTAGATTGTTTTGCATCCTCAGATTTCACTTTTTATCTTGGCCAAATACTGTCTTATCCTAACAAACCATTGGTCAATTGGAACCACAAAACCAGTCATAAGGGTACATTTTTAAAGTTGAGATTTATACATAATCTGAATTTATACATCACTATATTATGAAAAGTTCAGATTCAAAAGCCTCTTAAGTGTAGAGATTTTCTCCTATGTGTAGGTTCAGTAATTTCACTTGCACGGATTTGAATAGGTTTTTTTCAAATATATTGATGGATGTACAGCAATGGTAACAGATTTTTTAAAGAGATCACTGCAGAATAATGCACTTTTATGTGTACTAATAGGCAAGCAGCCAATATTCATGCTAATAAGCAACTACTTAATAGTGAATTTCATTCTCTAATTTTACCAAAGCGAAATCCAAATATATGCAGTTTTATAATTAGTTATACATCGTACTATTTATTATTAAAGCGATGGTGTTTAAAAGAAAATTATTTATGTGTGTATGATGACAATAAGTTTTAGATTTGTCCTATAATATTATTAGAAGTATAGATAAATATACTTTATAATGCAGTACTTGAGTAAAATCAAATAGGAATAATAAAAACTTGCACTGAAGCAGACTATGAATGGCTGGATTATGTTACTGTGAATAGAAGATTAGTTATCTTTGCAAATTAATCTTCCCCAGGATGAGAATGTAAAAGGTATTGTGTGGACACGGTTTGTGAGCGTGTCATCTTGTGGTGATGAACCTCCTACCTACCCCAGGGGCATCAATGTTATTTTTGCACACGACACTAGTCTGACTGCATAGCCCATTCAGTCGCAACTTGCTTTTACGCATAACTTTTTCTGATGTGTTTCTTGCAACTTGGTGATCTTGTTCTGTTCCTTAGTTTCTCACACGTCAGTTGACAATTCGAACATATGAGTTAAATTAAATACTTCACACATGCGTCAGCTCAAGTGAGTCACAGCCTTTGTGTTCAGAATAATTAGATATGATTAAACAGCTTTCCCTTTTTACAATAGGAAGTATGCTGGCAAACATAGGGTTTATCAGGCCTCCCAGGCACATTGTGTGGTATTCAGAATCACTGACACTGAAAATTCAAGGAAAAAGTCGTTTAACAAATGTATTATTAGATTAATATGGAGAAGAATTGTTAAAAAAATTTAATAGCTATTGAAAAACAAATCAAACAAGTGAAAAAAAAGCATGAAAAAGCAAATTAGTCCTACATCTTGAAGGTTTTGTTAAGTTTTGTGAAGGCTATGCTTGCTCATCTCTGTGGAATGAATGTATGTGAGACATGGCAAATGTAAATCGTAAATCGTCTGGGTCTGATCTCTGAGAACCTTGTTATATTTCATTTCTGTTTATGTTTACAAAACAAAGAAATGTTTTAAGGGGGTTTTATATTGAAATACAAGACTTAAAGCATATATTTGAACAGAGGAAGCCTGTATTCGTCTACCAATAAGTTGTAAACACAAAGATATTAGGAAACCATAGGAATGAGAAACATTATCATTAATATAATCCCCTTAGTAAATTATTATACAGGATTAGTTTTGTGGTTTATTGTACTTTTAAAATTTGAATCCATATTCCAAAATATACAATTTTTTACTCATTACAATTTTCAATCATTAAATAATAAATGAAAACACATTTATTGCCTTGGACAGAAGTACCACTATTCAGATCTGTTTTCATTTTAGAGTAATAGTTCTCCCTAAAATGCACAAAATGCCGTTCTTTAGGGCATTGAAAAACAACGGACAAATGATAAGTTAACAGCTTAATCGTGAAGCCATTGTCTTGCTAAAGTTAGTGTCACTTGCCTAGGAGCCATGATGGCGATTTCCTGCATTTGATCTGGAAGTGGCTATTTTAAGACCAAGTGGTCACTGGTTCTCTCATATAAACACTGACGCAGAGTCCTCAGCCAGAACAATTGTGGGAATTCCCAGGGTATATGCAGACAGTCTTGGCTCATAGTGTTCTCCTGCTGAGTTTAACTTGTCAGCTGTACAACAGCTGGACATGAGTAGTCGGCAACAGGAAGCCACTCGGCAGTTACTGAAGCCGAGGTGCTGAAGTGTTTAAGTTGACCCTGACCTCAGATTAGGCGTTAAAGCCTTGAGCGCTCACGATCCATCAACTCTCACTTGCATGCATATGGAGTTTTACAATTAATCGTGTCAATACCACTGTATTTTTTTCTACTTGAAGATAACTCTGTACTCCCATGCTTCTAGGGAAATCCTGTAATGTGATGGATCTAGATTGTATAATCTTGAAGATATATCAGTCTGGAGCAACTGTCTCAGAACATTCAGATAGCTTTTAAATAATAGACCAGACTAAGCAAATCATTTATCACATGTTAAGACTTCACTGTGAATAAAAAATAAAAAGATGTTGAATACCGAAATGTAGATAGATATGAGATGTATGCAAACATACCGGCTGTTGTCTAACATGTCTCCCTGAGTGCTTTCTCTGGTCAGTTAAAAGGATGATTACACCCCAAACTCAGGCACATCTGGATACTCAAAAATCTATAATGTTCTGAGACACTATTTATACAAATATTTTGAGAGAATCAGCCTGAAAATGGTAGTTGACTACACATTTTAAGCTATAAAAGTATTTTAACATCAGGGAAAAAATTACACCTTAGCTTGAAAGATAGCTGTTCTCGAACCTTTGATGCACTATTTTGCTATGTAAGCCTTTCTTTTGTTTAAGCAAAAAGTCAAAATCCCTTATGACCCGGCTTAATTGATTTCACAGACCGGAACTTGCTATATATAGCAAGTAAACTGATGTTTGTTTGTTTTTTTCATAAATTCCTGGAATGTCATGAGTTTGTGATGAATCTGAGACACAAATAGCATAAAAAAGTAAAGCATATGAAGAAATACTACAGATTAACTTAAGCTCTATGCAGGGCATTTATGATATGCTGTCAGTTATGACTTAAAATAAGCTGGACCTGTACCACTGCAGGTAAAATGAAAATCTCTGTCTAAAGTAGTGCTAGTTCCATTTAAACTCGTTTTCTGGTTTAAATGTTTTATCTTCATAATTTTCAATGCTATACTAGGGCCCTATGATTTCCATGATGCGGAAAACGCAGACGGAATCACAGAATTTACACATGAAAATGGAATTCTCGGAATCGTCCTCCAGGGCGGGGCAGATGATTGCAGTGCCCTCCGAGGCCGACCAGGAACACCCTCCAGGGTGGTGCAGAGGATTGAGATGCTCTCCAGAGCCGACCAGACAGCAACCATGCCCTCCTGGCCGAACAGGCAACCATAATGCCCTCCTGGGCCGAACAGTCAATATTAATGCTCTCCTGGGCCGAACAGTCTCAGACAAAGCCCTCCTGGGCTGAACAGTCCATATTAGCGCCCTCTGGGGCCGAGCAGACAGCGACCTTGTTCTCCTGGGTGGAGCGGATGGCGGCACAGCCCTCCTGGGCCGGCCAGAGAGCAACAGAGCCCTCTTGGGGCTACCAGACTGACAATGCGCCCTCTAGTACCAAACAGTCAGTAAACGCGCCCTCCTGTGACCTACAGGCGGTGATAGCGCCTTTCCAGACCGACTATACGGTGTGTACACCAGACAGACAGTGAAACCGCCCTTGTGAACCGAACAGATTGATTTTGCGCCCTCGAGGACCACGCAGACAGTGACCGTGACCTCCTGTTACCAACAGTCGGTAATATCGCCCTTTGAGATTGAACAGGCTGTCTTGACCTACCGGACAGTGACTCAGGGACCTCCATGGGTTCTGCAGCCACCAATGGGGGCTCTGGAGAATCTACGGCCAAAGCCGACATCTCCAGAGGTAGTGCAGCCACTGGCGGACCCGGTGGAGTCTCTGAGTCAACCACAGGCGGCTCGGGCCATTCTGATTCTGGATTGCAGACAGCGTCTGGCAGATCCGGCCACTCTGATCCTGGATTGCAGGCAGCGTCGGGCGGATCCGGCCATACAACACCCAAATTGCAAACCATCAATTCTTGACACAGCTCCTTGTACCGTGATTCGGGAGTAGGATGAGGGCAATGAGGGCCTTCAACAGCTTGTCAGACTGTATAACTGGGACGGGCTCGCTACACCGTGAAACAGAGCTGGGACCCATTATTTGTAGGTTAGAGACAGGCTTTGTATAGAGCAGCTCTCCTGATAGTGAAATTTTAGGACCAAATAGCTTGCCATATTCCTTGTGTGTGGAGTTGTGGAGGAGAATGCAAATCCGCGGGGAATTTAATTTTGACACCCATCAATTTTATCACTGGTGAGCTGTAGAAAGTTGGCTGAAAGCCAGTATTTGATTTCAGCTAAAAATCTGGTCAAAGAAGGTGAAGGAAAAGAACTAGATGGTTTGGAGGACAGTGTGTCATCAACATAGCAGTAAAAATGGAAACCATATTTCCTGAAAATATGGCCAAGAGGAAGTAAATAGATGATGAATAAGAGTGGGCCCAAAATTTAACCCTGAGGAACACCAATAGTAACTGTAGATGTTTTTTAAATATTTTAAATTTGAACATACCAGTGCTTCCCACACACAGACACACATAGACTTATATTAACAGTATATTTGGTGACACATTTTTGTTTTTATTACTATTATTATTATCCTCTTACAATTGTTTTTATCAGCCCGAGATAATGAAACCATCCGCGTTTGATTAACAAGTGGAAAATCTCCCCTCGCCCTAAGGGAACAGGATCTCGCCCTGTGTGATTAACTGGTAAAGCCTCCAAAGCCCATGGTCCAGTTCAACACCTCTGAGCCAACCTTGAAAGAGGTCAAAGAAGCAGTGATGGCAACAAGATCCAGTTCCACCCCTGGCCCAAGCAGAGTTCCATATAGGGTCTATAAGCAGTGCCCAAGACTTCTTGTGCAACTCTGGAAGGTTATAAAGGTCACCTTGCGAAGAGGGTCGCTACTCAGTGGAGGTCTGCAGAGGGAGTGTGGATTCCAAAAAAGAGGGTGCAAGTAACATCGAGCAGTTTATTTCAGTGCCACTCTTCTCCCTGGTCATGAACATGATTGTGAAGTCAGCTGAGGTAAAGTGTAGAGGGCCCATGTCAGGATCTAGCACTCGGCAGCCCCTTATAATAGCCTTTATGGATGATCTCATAGTGACGGCAACCTCTGTGCCTGAATGCAGATGGCTCCTCCAGGGGCTCGAACGACTTATTTCTTGGAAAAGGATGAACTTTAAGCCTGCCAAGTCCAGGTCTCTAGTCCTGAAGAAAGGCAGAGTGGCCGACTAGTTCCGCTTTGCCATAGGAGGGACACCAATTCCAACGGTGTCTGAAAAACCTGTGAAGAGCCTGGGCAAGGTTTTCAACAGCTCCTTGAGGGATTCAGATACACTCCAGCAAACTAAGAGAGACTTAACATCCTGGCTCACAGCAATTGACAAGTCGGGGCTTCCAGGAAAATTCAAAGCCTGGATGTACCAACGCGGAGTCTTACCAAGGCTTCTTTGGCCCTTGCTTGTCTACGAGGTTCCTATGTTAACTGTGGAGATGCTGGAAAGAAACCTCAGCCAGTTTCTTCAGTGGTGGCTTTGGCTCCCTCGGTCCCTTAGCAGCACTGCCCTTTATCACAAAGTTGCAGCTTCTGATCAGTGGCTTGTCGGAGGAATTCAAGGTCACGCGTGCCAGAGAGGTGATGATGTACCGTGACTCCTCTGATGCCAAAGTGGCTACAGCAGGAATCCTTGTGAAAACTGGAATGAAGTGGAAGGCACAGTAAGCTGTTGATAGAGCAGAGGCAAGGTTACAGAACAGCATCTTAGTTGGCAATCTGGCAGTGGGTCGGGCAGGAATTGGAAGCTTTCCTGAACCCCGCTACGACAAAGCCAGAGGAAGGGAGAAACGTCAAATGGTGTAGGATGAGATACGAGCAGAGGTGGAGAAAGACCGTAGAAGGAAGATGGTTGGCATGTACCAGCAAGGCGCCTGGACAAGGTGGGAACAAGCTGAACAATGAAAAATTACATGGCCTGAGCTCTGGAGATTCGAACCCCTGCACATCAAGTTCCTCATCCAATCCATGTATGATGTCCTCCCATGTCCAAGTAACCTGCATCACTGGGGCATAGCAGACACTCCGGCATGCCAGCTGTGCCAGAAGAGAGGCACCTTAGAACACATCCTCATTTGCGGTTTGAAAGCATTGGGGGATGGGTGGTATCGCTGGCATCATGACCAGGTTCTTAGGATCCTGGCGGACACAGTTAGCATGGCGATGACCAACAGCAAGTACCAGCACACCCCCAAACAGTCCATCACCTTCGTCAGAGCTGGGGAGAAGGCACAACAGCAGCCAAATTCCTCCAGAGGGCTTCTCACCACTGCACGAGACTGGAAGCTCCAAGTCAACATGGGAAGACAGCTCAAGTTTCCAGAACACATTTCAGACACAACACTCTGCTCAGACATGGTGCTAACATCAGAGTTAACAAAGCAAGTCGTTCTAGTAGTGCTTACTTTACCCTGGTAATATCGAGTTGAGGAGGCAAATGAGCGCAAGAGAGCCAAATACACCGAGCTGATGGAGTGTAGGAACAATTGCTGGAAAGCCCGTAGCGTAACAGTGGAGGAGGGGTGCCGGGGTTTTGCTAGTCAATCATTGCACCGAACTGTCAAACTTCTTGGAATAAAAGGTCAGATGTGCAGGAGAGCCATCAAAAACATAATAGAAGCAGCAAAGAAAGCCTCAAGATCAATGGAGTAGTGGGCCACTGATCAGCCCGGACTAGGTCACCTGGGCGAGGGGATGATTAAAGACCTGAAACACCCCATGACCTCGGGTTCATCACTGATGATGTGTCCAAGTAGCACAGAGAGGTGTATTTTAGAACTAAAAATAAGAACTCATATGTAAATTGTTGCAAGACTATTTCACAACATTAGATCAAAAGATTGAAAACATTGGCTAATAGGTAAACATGATTTTACCAAGTACATGTTCTTGGACCGACATCCTTGTTAATCCTGGAACAACATTCCAGTCAACCAATCAGAACTGAAAGATAACCTCTCAGGAAATATCTGTTTTAGGCTTACAATCAGGGTTAGGTGCTTCCAAACCCTTGTTAATCAGCTATCATTTCACACAGATTTTAGGTATAAATTAGGGGTAGGGACTGGGTTAAGTCGATATTTTTGGACAATAATGTTGATCCAGGATCAACAAAATAGGTTGATCCAGGAACATGCATTACTTGGCAAATAAAGGCGACCTTTAATAAACCTATCTTTCAAAAGGATCAGGACAGAAGTAGATTAATATGGACAGAAAGGATGGATTGAAACACTACATGTAAACAGGAATGCATTTCTCCCATCCACTTGTGATCTGATCAACCAAAACACATCTCAGTACACGGTGAGAGACTCTGCCCAGATAAGAGATAACAGAAGGGAAAGACATAAGGGCTGTGCAGACAGGACATTCTTTGTAGATATTGTCAATTATTATTATTTTGTGTCCTTGCTAAATAAAGGTAGGTTTTCCACAAACAGGGTGTCTGCAGGTTTGACCAAATTAAATTTAAGACATTTTAAGACTTTTTAATACCATTTTCAAACCAAATTTA
>JAUMHP010000084.1:7895845-7931761 GCA_032361065.1 Enteromius trimaculatus
CCTTGGAGTTAGATTTAAGACAATTTAAGACATTTCAAGGCCTTATTTTAGGACAACGGAATTTAAGACTTTTTAAGGATCCGCGGACACCCTGCACAAAGCATTGCTATTTGTTTGAGCATCCTTTCCTGTCTGACAACAGTAATCTTGGCTCATCTGTCGGTGAGGCCACAAAATCAGATTTTTGGTGACTTGACCAATGGTGATGGGATAGTGTTTAGGACATCTGTTTAAAAATGGTGCTTTTGCTATTACATTATACTTGGGTTTTTGTAGTTACTTTATAAACTTTATATACTTACTTTATATACTTACTTTATACTTTATATATGTTATAAGCTGACCTTTATACTTTATAAATTGACCTCAATTCCAGTGCCAGGTCATTCCCCATAGACCTCTCTAGTAAGTGCCTCATTGTGAAGCATGAGTCACAATGATTTTCTGTGGAGCTTTTGAACTCAGTATGAACTTCCTTTAAAATGTATAACCGCTACATCATGTATTTCTTTCTATTTAATTGCCAATGTTTGACTATTGTTGTTTCATGATATATATTTGTGTGTTACTTAACTCAAATAAGTAGCAAACTCATTCCTTAATTTCAAACAAATGGCACTTCATTAAAGTGACCGAGTATCTTATTGTTGCTGACCTGGATGCACATGTGACTGCATCAAACCATACAAATTGGTTAGCATTTGGAGTAAATGACCTCTCTCACATTCATAGTGCGACAATACAAAGATGTGAGGGACTTGTCGAACTCTGCAAAGTATTATTTTCCCATGAGGACCTGATTTACCCAAGAATCTGGAAACATTTTTCGCGAGGACAGACTGGGTGGGGGAAAAAAAGGTCATGTGGGGTAAACAAGTTTGGGGCGTGTCTTCAGTGAACAAGGACACACCCCATGCTCATACAATCTTATGACTTGTGAGCTCTGTAAGCTCCTTGATACTCTTAAGGATGTTCCTTCAAAATGTATCCAGTAAATGGGAGCACCTTTTATTACCCTATTGATAAAACTTCAGTCAGTGTTCATCTTATTGCTATTCTACTTCCGATGGAATAAAAGTTAATTTAAATAAAGGGCTTATAGGGTTCAAAACCATATCTTCCCAGACGATTTAACTCTAAATGGCCTTGATATACATTGTTAGTATAACAATTTGTTTATAAACAGAATATACTCATGCGAGTTACACAGATGATCATTATGAAATCTGATTAGGACTCTGCACCTTTTTTTATATACTTGATTCTTGCTTGCATACCAGTGTGGTTTTATTGTGTTCTCTTGTTACAAAACACCTAGTGAATAAGACTGTTTTGAACTAGAAATTTTGTAACCAAGATACAAAACCCCAGCAAATAATTATAATGGCTACATGTTAATCATTCTGGAAACACGATTAGCAACATGTTAATGACATTCTAATGATCATCTTAACATGCTAATCACTCTAGAACTATGCTAACATGATGCTAATCAAGTTGAAAACATGTTAGCATCATCTTGTTAAAACGTGCTAGAAACGTTTTACTTTTTAAAACGTAACTTGCTAGCAACAAGTCAATAATGTCAGAATGTTAGCGATGAGAAAATCTTGTTTAAACATGCTAATGTATTCTAACAATGTGTTAAATTTTATACTAAACCCTAGGGCTGATTTACGATTTTCTAATTGCAATTACAACTACAGATGCCACATGTTATCGTTCAAAGTGGCAATAAATCGTCGTTATGTTAACCTGTTTGCTTAAGATGTTTTTTTTTCTTTCTACACGTTCTCTTAAGGGTTTTTCCATTGTTTAATTTTTGTTTTAGAATAACATTATAATGCCATTCTTAGTTTTTCTGTTTCTTTTTATTATCATTAAATAAACCAATCCAATGTATATTTTAAGGCTTAATACTACAAAAAAGTTCTTGCAGTTTGAGTGTTTTCAGCTTGTTTATGTTCATGCAAACATATGGCATACAATTGCTTCCAATAATTGTATAAACATCATTAGTGTAAATTGTAATAACCATAATAAATAATTGCAATTACAATTTTAAAGGAATCACCAATTATGATTTTTGTCATAATTGTGCAGCCCTACCTAATCTTATTTATCTAGATTTTAAACTTTACAACAGTCTCAAGTCTTTACAACTATGCCTTGACAAACTTTTTATGTACTGTAGTTTGACTTCAATAATATAGCACAAACCTCAGGGCAAAGTTCCTTGAAGCAATTAGCCCCAGTCCACTCTCACTTTGTGAGAAAAACTTTCCAATTTTGGGGTACAGGGAAACTATAACAGGCCACAGTTGGCAGGTAAACACAAACTCTATACCTGTGCATTCCTGAAGCTCTTGAATAAGACAGGAGCAGTTTAACATAAGCTTGCTATATCTAAAATAAGATAAAGTCAAGCATCGTCAAAAGGGTCAGGGGTGAGGAGCCAGCCGACAGCCCTTGTCGGTGTGAAGATGTTAAAAAGGTCCTGCAGACAGTTGGGTGATAAGGAATCAAAGTGGTCTGTCTTACCCTCAGACACTGAAGAATCCGAGGCCGTGGAGGAAAAAGAAGAGTAAGATAAAGACAGCAGTGCACTGTAAAAAAATTTTTTACTGGAGTATGTTTTACAAGAAATGACTCATATTTCAGTGTTTCAGCTTCATATTATTATGTTTAATTCAATGTTTATTTGACATTTCTTTATAAAACTTCTTTTCTAAGTAAAAACTCTTTTTCCACCATTGTTTATTCAGCGTGGAACTGAATGTTAGGTATGAAGCTGCATGAACACACTGCTAAACATCTGTTTTTGTGCTCCATGACAAGAAAGGCGGTGAGTAATTGTTGACAGAGTCCTTTTAAGCACCCATTTATGTTACATTTATATTTAAACTGCACAAATGTGTGTTGCGACGGTTATTATTAAACTGTGATGGTTAATATTATTAAAATTTAGAAAACATAACCACCCAGTACATGGTTATATTTATTACGTCTCACAACATTAACATAGTTGGTAGCGCATATGGAGGATAAACTAACTTTAAAAGCCATCTGGTTGTAAAGTTAACTATCCCTTTAGCTATTCCTCTTTAAGGGGGTTTTTGTTCAGGAACTATAAATAGGGAAAATTGTTCACCATATGCAGTGGAACATAAGCAGCCCTGCAAGCTGTAGCTGTCCCAACACACAAAATATGATATTCTGTCCTGCACCGATTAAAAATAATATTTATAATAAACACAAATGACTAAGCTGGCATCTTCATGAACGTCTTGTACTCTATTAAGACTGCTCCCGCTTGGTGGCTGGGCAAAAAAATATTAATTGGTTTTCCACGAATGATGTGCACTTGATATCAGCTTCATGTGATTTCATTCCACAGACAAGCAGGCACCGAAAAGACTGGAGAGAAGGCATTTATGAATGTTCTCTCATTGACATTTCAATTTACTTACATACTCCTACAGTACAAACGGATAGAATTATTCCTGTCATGCCGAGTTAATAATGGCAGTTAAAACAATCACATAGCCTTATTCTAAATGTGTTTTTGTAGATCAGTAATTGGTGAGGAGTTTGCAGGAGTTGTTCAGAGTGTTGTAACATGTTGTTTGCTTTTGCCATGTGTCTTAAATGTATTGAATGTACTACTTATCCAGTAACTGAACTTAAAACTTAACTTATCCAGTAACGTAACTTAAAAGTCCAAAAAGCGCCGTTCTCAGTGCCTACCCACTACTAAAAGGAAACATGGACATCACTTTCAATTTTGTGCATGATTTTCTGTGTTAATTATATGTACTTTGTTTCTAAACCATTTTTATGCCAAACACCCTCACTTACTCCAACAACTGTTTCACTTTAAGCCTTTCTGATGATGCAAAATTACAAATAACATCTGACCAAATACAATGCGATCACTGTGTCCATGTTCACATGATAACAAGTCTCACAATTGCATAATATATAGTGTTAAAGCACAAAAAAAAATCAGATTTGAGACAGAATACGTTCATACCTGCATTATGAAAGATTTACAAATGATTTACGCATCTGTTTATTTCACCCTGTAATTAATTTCGTATAATTCCCAACACTCTGGTCTTACCTGGTGTTGATGTTTTTTCCCCCAGCTCTCAGGAGTTTGCAGCTAAATGCATCAGTTCAATTGCAGATGCTTCTTCTAAATTAAAGAAATAAAAAGGCTATTTTTAGAAATGAGAATTAGAAACATATTAGATTATTGTTGACACAGGCTACAGAAAGAATAAAGATGCGGATGGCAAAGCTCAGACAGTTAGTTTTAAGATTTGTTCGCAGAAGAACATTTGAGAGCGTCAGTTTTATCTCAATGCTGTATCACAATCTCGGACCTCATTTGTAATTTTTTTTTTTTTTTTTTTGCTGCCTGAGATCATGAAGGTTATAAATTAAATTTCAGAGGCTCATTATTCAGTTTTAAGTGCAGTTGTTTGCGTTTTAAAGTGAGCACTTCCACAGCAATACAGATCGGTCAGAGAGGGAGCTCAGTGTTCTTGTGTTTTTGTTTATTTCATCGTTCTACATTGAAAGCCAAAATTCGACATCCGATCTTATTAGTGATTGACCAAAGGGCTTTTTGCTGTAAAGTGGGTAAACATTGCTTAATATCTAACAGCAGATACATCTGTTATGTGAATGCATGTTGAGTTCAAACAAGTTAAAATCCTATAGGGTGACTGGCCTGAGGCTTCAGCTCCCACATGCTGTCGTTATCTAATATAAGCTCAGTTGTAAAAGTACTAGGATTGGAAAGTCAATTTTCTGTCAGGTGCAATCATTAGCTTAAAGATCAAAAAGATACTTAACTCCACATGAAGGGCTGTAAACAAGTTATTGGCCTAAAAACTTTGATGTTTGTTTGCATTCCATTGTTAAAGTTTATCAGGCATGCAGCCCAGTTAGTGTGAAGTTGCTACATCATTACGTCTGTGACAAAGATCATTGAACCTTTTATGGTTATTTTACTCAAGTGCTGAAAGGGAGCTCCAATTTTGCAGTTATTCTTTCTGTGTTCAAACATTGACCCTGTTAGACGTATTGTAATAAATACTTAACATAAGAAACCAAAGAGTCATGTTGATTACAGAGAAATGCCAATTATCCTATACATGCGTTTTTGGTTAATAGTGTCATCTTTCTCTAATACTAATGGAAAAAAGTAGCGTGGGCATTGTGTACGGCTACTCCGATTTCCATGGAAACCCTGTTTAAGAGAGCACAACTAGTATTGTCATTCAAAATGTGTGTCACGGTTTACTAAAAAATAGTACCGTTGATAATTAAATTTCACAATTATTTGCTTTAATTCAACTCACCTTCACGTTTCAGCCAAATTCATGTTAAATACAACAAGGATGATCATCAAAATGTCAACTGCTTTTTCATAGCTGCCAACCTGACATTTTTGTTGAATATTTTATAGAATTTCACACAATTAAAAACAAGTATAAATTATTAAAATATGCAATAACAATTAATAAAAAATACAGTTAAATTTATAAATAATTATAAATAAATGTATAAATTGAATAATCATTTATTTTATTAAATAAATGTATAAATAATAGTTAATTTAATGCATGTCTCTTATACTCATCAAGCCTGCATTTATCAAAATTACAGAAAAAAACTTTCAAAAAATGAAAGAAATTTTAATACAATTTAATTTTGTATTATATTTTAATATATGTAACTTATTTCTGTGATGGCAAAGCTGGATCCTCAGCAGTCTTTACTCTAGTCTTTAGTGTCACGTGATCATTCAGAAATTATATACAGATTTCTTAGTGTTATCAATGCACAAAACAGCTTGCTTACGAGGCTGTTTCAAATATAATTTTATAATGTGAACATAAGTATCATGAATTGTTTTTATGCATTTTACTTAATTTAGAAGTCAATTTTAAACACTTTTAAAATGTAAATGATTAAAACATTGATGTAAAATTAATTATATTAACGGTTAAGAATAAAATGAGGATACATCAAATACAGTCCAGACAGCTTACTTTTTGGACAATATAGTATATCCTTAGATATATATGCACTTTGCAGAAAAGTTTTTTTTATCAGTATCTATCAGTACTTGTAAATACTCACAGTAGGATGATTTATTAATACATTCTCACCAACCTGCCGCATTCTGCTTATGGCAAATAGTTTAAACTATTAGTCAGACATGCATAAAGAATATAAATAAAGATAGGAAGATTGGGTACTTGCAAGTGCATGACTTAGGGTGCGGCAGCAAGAAAAAAAGAAAGAATTTAACAAACCAAATGCCAATCAAGAGTGTAATGTATTACTCTGACTTGGCAATACAAATATTAACAATCAAGTTATACATACATATATAGCTGCAACAGCCCTGGGAGAACTTTGTCGGCATGCCTTTTTGCAAGTGTTTCAGCTTTGCTCAGAGCTGTTTTCCCGTTTTAATCATGAAAGATTGGGCATGGGAATGGGTCGGTGAGCCGCTCTGTTATTAAATTTAATTAGAAACGGTGTTTCTCAGGGTTTATGCAGAGTATCTGTACTACACATTTGTCCTGGCATTAATTGCAAATCCACACATCAAAACAATTATGAGAAAGAGATTTGAAGCATATGCGAACTGTTTTATTTCTCCACATATATAGGAAGCAATTTGCTGTAGTGGTTTATTTCGAAGCGAAAAATCAGGAACTTTAGCACTGCATTTAAATGGTGCCTCATTCTTCAAATATGTGGTTTGAAAGGTTTTTTTTTTTTGGTTTTTTTTTACAAAGACCTCATATGCACGTTAATGACTGAACCATTAAAATGTAATGTTTCCAGTGTTTGTTGTTAAAACCAATCGCAACACTAAGTGAATGGGATTTACACAACATGCAGTAACATATATTCTATAAATTCTATCCCATGATTCATAAGCCCTGATCTGGTTGCACATTTGATACTCACTGAATTAATATAAGGTCGATAAAGACAGCAAACCATGACATTAATGTCCATTACTCATCTGTTGCTTCCTCATACACAAAATAAATGTTCTTATGCTAGTGATTCTTTATTAAAACCGTCTGGCAGAGGTTCTGTGTTTGTATAAACTTTAAGAGAGTCGTGTTCACTGGGTTTCTCTGTATTTAATTAAACGCTTAACCTCTAGTCATACGTTTAATTTATCATCCTCTATGTGTCACATTGACTGTGGACACACAGAATTGTAAGTACTTGGCGGCCGACCAAGCGGTAATGTAAAAGTTCAGGTTAACTTTCAAATATTTTTTTCTTCAAGTAGGCTATAAGTGCCAAAGAGCAATACTCTGGCATGAAATAACCCTTGAGAATTAAAAGCAGTTGAAGTTAACCGGAAGCATATAAGAGCTGTTAATAATTATAAATAATAGTTCCGTCAGTGATGTTACCGTTAGGTACAGATAAAATGATTAATGAGAACGAATGCTGAAATTCAGTACACATCTGACGTCGCTTCAATGTCAGAATTAACGTTTTTTTTTTTAAGAATAAAAATCTGTGCTCTTTGGTTACATCTGCTTTTTGGGTTGTAAAGTATTCATCAGGTGAGTAATCAAGAAAACATGTTTACCTGTTGTAAAGTCGTTAAATCCGGTTGTTCGTACATTCAAATCGACCCAGCTGTAATCACTGGTAATTTGCATAAAACGCGCTAACAGCATGTCCATATAAGGGCTTTTATTGCTATGCTAGCTCGCGCACAGTTAACTGAGCACGTGCAGCAAGATAACCAGTTATAAGACAACTAATTTAAACTTTTAATAGCTAATTCAATTCGTCCCTTTTGGCAGGACATGCATCTTATTTCGAATTTCTCATTTTATATCAAATGATTTCTGAATTTTAATAGGCTATAATTATAGACTAAATTTAATTCTATCGAATATTTTTAACATATAAAACTATCTGCAACATTAGATATTTAGTGCAGCATTATTAATGAAATCATTGTAGATTATTCATATGTGAAACCAGATTTTAAGCACAAATGGAGAAATAGCTACTACACAATTGTTTCCGATGTAGGTTAGGCTATGTATCTGTTCTTTTGGTTGAGAGTCTAAATACTTATGCAAATAGGCTATAAAAATAAATAAATAAATCAGGCATGAGTTGAAATATCAAGAAAAATCTGCTAGGAAGACACAAGGATAATTTGGCCCCTTTGATTCAGTAATAATATTGCACTCACTGTATCCCACATGACAGGCCTATGAATGAAATAGATATCTTTCATGTTATTTCTGAAAACCTCCAGGGAAAGGTGTCTTTGCATACAAGAATATGTTTTAGACATGCAGCCAAACCCTCAAGGTTATCAAGTTACTCTTTTGAAATGATTTAATAGAATAGTGTGAAAGGAATCAGTATTTCAAACAGCAGCAAACAATATGAACACCCAACAGTGCTCGTTTTGATAAAAGAAAACACCTCCTTTTACACACCCTTGATCCTTCTGGGAATCAGAGTGATGTGTGGGGTTATATAATGAATTTAAACAATTTTGAAGCACCGAATGCATTTCACATTATTGTGGTGCACTGGATCCCCCCCCCCCCCCCCCCAAATTTAGACATAGTAATGATTATTGAAAAAAATTAAATTGCGTTATAAATGTTTTCTTCACAGAAGGCCAAATAACTATCCTGCTTTTTAAAAGTGACTGCTAAATGCTTTGTTTTTCATAGCTTGTTGTGTGTGATAGACACATCATCCTGGCCTGTCCTGAAATCAGTTTCAACGCCCATTGAGGTGCTCCAGTTTCACTCTAAATACTTCTAGGGAAGCCTTTCAGGCCATCATGGTACGCCGCCAGTTGTATCAGCTGGCAAAATTACTGGCAAAACAATCTTTAGGATTTCAATCAGCGTAGCAGCCAAGAAGCAAGCAACCGATTATCGCAACATGACTCACACAGCAGCGCGACATTTATCTTCATCTGACTGTGTGTTCGCCTTAGTCATATCAGCAAATCTCAGGTTACTCATCCTTGGTTTTAAGATAAATGTCATTGAACTGGTGTAAACCTTACTGGTCTTTATCCAATCCTTTTGAGCCATGACACAAGCGCTCCTTGGGGAGCCCGTGAGAAATGCGGTGGCGTTCGAATGCCGGGCGTGTCCACCTGCGCCCCGTGAGGTGACGCTTCGCAGCGGGGGACCCCTGAGGAGAACCCGAGCCTTTCCCCTCTGACTCATTAGACCTCTCCTGTCTTCTGTCATGCCTACACGGTAGTGTCATCTCAACCTCCGTCCCAGCTCGGCTCTGGCCTCGTCCTGAGACAGACCCCCCCTTTTGCGCTCCTTCGTTGCTTACCGAGGGGCCACGGAGATCTCCATTACAGCCTCCTGCCCAGAGACGCAGCTATTGGGAGGCGGCGGAGAAGGCCTTTCACAGGAGTATTACAGAACAGCGTCGGGCTCTGATAAGCCTCCGGTTACGGCCTCCAGGGACCCGACTCGTCCGTCTCCGCTCCCCACCTGGGGGTGAGCGCTTTCTCTCGCGGCTGCAGAAAGGGCTTTGTAAAAGGGCAAAAAGCGCGCAACACAACTCTATTGGTAGAGGCTTTTAGTAACCCTAAACCACATGACCTGTGACTAAGGTCCTGTGCCGATTCCCACCGCCGAGAAAAAACACTCACAATTTAAATTCATAAAGACCTTTGTCACACATTCAAAAGCCCTTTTTTTTGTTAATGTACGTACTGTCACAGGAGAGGCTGGCATTCAAGGGGACAGGCTTATAGTGTCATCTGCCTGGGCTCTCAACCAGCGTACCAACCCACACAAACGGCGCTAATGCGATGCGAGGGGGCCGCCGAGAAGGGCAGAGGCGAGCAAGCCATAGACTGTTATGCAAAAATGCTTCCATTTTTATCTTTATTATGCATTCTGCAATCTGGGATCAAGATTCAAGAGACGAGTTTATTGTAGCGCGCCGAAGCGCCTGCATATTTGCGCAGCGGGAAGCAGCTGCCCACACAAGTGCAGCAGGGAGAAATGACTGTCCATATATTCCTAACTTGCACAAACAAACAAGATTGAATTCCCAGTTTTGGCGTTACTTCTTTTTAAACCCTTAAATTATGCCTTAGAGCGCTTGTTTTTAATGCAAAATGTTACAGAGTTAACAAAGTATTACACCGCAGGGGTGTATGAAGTGCCCGGAGGATTCGTGTACAGGTTTATATTAGGTAGAGCTAAATACGTCACAGTAAGCAGGAAGGCTAAACTGCAGAGTTGGGCCTAACTTCTACAACAGCTCCCTGATGCTATGTAGTCTGTAGCTTTATGTGCAGTGTTTGCTATGCTACGCTTAATGCTACACTTTTAAAAGCACTTAAAGAGATAGTTTGGCTAAAAATGAATATTCACTCACCCTCATGTCATTCTTAACCTTTTTTAGAGGTTAACCTTTTCTTAACTTTCTCCATAGAGAAATATATGGGGTCCAAAACAGTACCGAAGTACTAAATGCTTATAGCATCATATAAAAAGCATCACGATAATTACATTCCAAATGTATTGTTTTCGGTTAACAGGAAAGAGAATGGTATCAATTTAAATGAAATTTGAACCATTAACCAGCCTACTCAGTGTGTGTGTGTGTGTGTGTGTGTGTGTGATTGTGTTATTTCCCTGTAAGTGGGAAGAAAAGCCAGTTCAACCCATCAAAAATCCACAAACAACTTCACACGCTCTTAAAGGAACAACTCACTCAAAAATTAACATTCTCTTATCATTTCCTCACCCTCATGCCCTTGCAAACTTTTTTTCTCTTCTGTGAGACACAAAAAGGGGATTTTTGGAAAAATCCCCTGGTCACTTTCTCTACAATAAAAGTGTAACAAAAGGCCAATGGTATGATGACAAAAGTGAATGATTAGTAATTGTAAAGCAATATACGGCATCATAAAAACGTATTTCAATAGTCAATAGTTTAGGAGGAGTACAATAGTTTTTTTGTGTGAAATGATTTGGCTGTTTACTCAGTCTCACTGAGTGAGATACTCGATTCATTGTTTACTGATTCACTAAAAAAAATACTTTATATACTGAGCTATAATGGATGACAAAGGCGTTCAGTCAATACTTCCTTCTGCGAAATGTCATTTGGGTTTAGATGAGGGTGAGAACTTTAGACAACTGTCATTTTAAATGCATCAGTACATTTTAAAAGGAAGAAGTCAAATCAAAACCAGACCGCTTAACTGTAATTATCATGGTTTTATTAGTCTTAATGAGAAGTAAAGCCCACCCACGCCTCAGCAATGGTGGATAAATGTACTTTATTCACATCTCATACATATATTTGCATATATTCATATAAAATACAGAATACAGTAGACTGTCACCCAGACAATGGCTGGGCCACAATTCCTTGTTTACTTTTGGCACCCTGACTGGCTTCCTGACTAGCTGTGTTCTGCAGCCTTACAAATATGATGCAGGATCCAATTGCGGCAGTTGGGACGTGCCAAATCTGAAAAATCCTGGTCTGGTTTCCCTTGTACGTCCCTCTCATCTCAGCATCACAAAACGAAGCAACAGTGCCTGCTGACACTTTGCCAACATTCCCAGTAGTTTCAGGGCAGTGGTGGGAATTTCACTGGCTGGCTCATGTGGTTTGTGTTTTGAGGGGTCTTAACTCCTGTTTTCAAGGGTTTTACACACGAAACTCTTACAACATGTCCCCACTTTTGAAGATCCCCATGGTGCAGCTTATGTGGTGCAATTAATTATTGACTCTTTACATGGAACCTTATCAGGGCACAAAGAAAGATGCCAAAGGAAGCTTAATCACCCTCTAGATAGACTGAGAACTTCTTCGGTTCAATGAGGTTCCTGAATTGAGTGTAAAAATGAATTTTTGCATGTTTATAATCTGTGACCTCATGCTGTAACATTACCAACACTGTCCCGAACTACACTGAGATGGTCTGAAGTGGTTTACTGTGATGGAAAAAGCAAATACTTACACTGACATGCCCCATTGAGAGCTTTAGAATGACTTATGATGATTAACAACATGAAAACACTACAATGAGACCCATTGCTGCCAATGTTAATACGAGTTTTTGTAAACAACCACCTAAACCAGGACAAGATATTACTCACCAAACATCAATTTCACATTACATACTGTATCTTAAAAAAAATGTTGTGCTCTAACTAAGAAAACAAAGACTGGGCAGACAACAGGTCATTCCCCACAACACAGGATATAGATCATTACAACCAGTTGGAGAAAGCAGGGCATAAATTAAATCTGATCTCCTCTGAGTTTCGCCTCGAAATCATTAGCTTAAAGTCTATATGAGTCGTAGCTATCATAAATCAGTATGTACAGTTTAAGCGCAAGCCGTGTAAGACGTCAGATGTGAACATGCATAAATTGATTCGTACTCAGCAGGAGACCGAAGCTGGAACCGGGTCGTGTTATGCTTTTCTTGGAAAGTCATCTGAAATGTCCTAGTGGAATTTTCTTGAATATAGCTAGTGCAATATCATTATTATATTATTTTATTTTTCTCAGTAATAAATATATGGCTGGTTATCCAAAAAATAATCTTTACAGGGAGAGCCATGCTATGAAAAGGCACAAAAATACGAGTAGAAGCATACATGTAGGTTTTCTATTACTGCTAGCGAGATCTTCCGATGGCGTCCTGTATTCGAAAAAGTCGCTTTTTTTGGTGTGAGGTGTACCGTTTTGTTTGACTTAATACTACTTGAGTTAGTTTTGACCCATATTTAAACTCATTTCACTTAAGTATGGCAGATTTGTTTTTTCTACAAGCTATAAAACGTTGACAAAAGCTGAGTCGTCTATAAAATTAGCAGCCACCAGAAATGTCCTCATACTAAATGACTTCAAAAACACTGAAGCAGACTTCATAAAAAGCCGCAATGCAAAACTAACTGCAGAAATCACGGGTGTACTTATATATAGCTTAAAAAAACGCTTAACTGCGTTTGTCTGATGAAGAGCTATAATGGTACTTAGTAGGTATGAACTAGTATGAAGGTAGGGTTAATTGTCGAAATACACAAGTGATTAAGGACTGTTGGATATGTTTTAAGGTTGAGACGATCGGGTATTCGTCGTCTCGATCGATATTTGATGCCATGCATGTGTCATGTCATTCAGAAAATAAATAAATTAAGTCCACACCACCAGTCTATAGTGACAATAAAAACAATTCACAAATTTAGATGATACAATCTGAGAACGACTTTACTGATTCAAGCACTCAAAAAACTGAAAAGGCGTCTATCTGGACACCCAGACCAAAAGAAAGAGAAAGAACAAGGATGAAGAAAGAAAGAAGGAGATGGACCAGTGCAGCTGGAGGTAGTCAATTCTGCTTTAACTCCTTTAAGATAGCCATCTGCTCTAAAGCAACAATATGGTTGCCCTCCTTCTGAACTGCGGCTCCCGCGCTCCAAAAAATCAGCTTGGCTATTTGAAGCCTCCAGCTGAATCCAATGCCGTGTTGCTTTCGTTCCGGTTTTCATCGAATTCCTCCTGCACAGTCTCCTTGTGGTCTCCAAGAGGAGAAGGAAGCTTTAAAGAGCATGAAGCATGAACTCTCAGAAGTTCTCAGAAGGAGCAACTGTATCTACCCCGAAGGGCTCAGCAGTGGTTGATAGGATAGGACATCAGTTCGTTGCGTCTCAGGCCAGTATGCATCCTTCCTTCACAATTAGAAGTTCAGTAAGAGAATCTTTCGGAGGTGGTGCTTGTTTGTTCCTGTCCGTTGTGCCGTCTGAAGGAGTGACTGAAATGTTGTTAATGAGAAACAAAATTTATGACTGCGGTCTGAGTGAAACAGTATGCTGTAAAGTAGGTTAAGCTGACACTTTATTTAGAACAACAGCATTATTTACCTGGGTTGCTTGAGCTAGGGCTGGATTTACACTGCCATGATAATATTTAATCTGTTTCTGAAAAGGGAAACAGGAAGTTGGTGTAAACTGGTGTGTCGAAACAGCTTAATAGGTAGGACGAAAATAAACCTCAAAAATATTTGGATACCAAAGCAATGCTTAAAAAAAGAAAAAAAAAAAACCTTTATATATATCATTTGATAGGTTTAAAATTATAAACCATAACTACGATTTAAGATGTATTTAATTTTTACATTTGTTTCTAATATTTTAGGACTCTATACACTATGCAGACTTGAATATTTACTTTTCAGATATCTCCACATCTAATGGGGGTATATTGGCTTCCTCTCCTGAGAAAAGGGCGGGACCTTCTTCTGGACCCCGTTCGGTTTGTTGGGCATTTCTTCTAGATTTCATCTGCATTACAAAACGAAAAAGAAAAATACCAATCAGGATTGAAAGCAAAAAAATGCTGTGATGTTGAAGGCTTAGCAGAACACTGCACCACACGTACCTTCCAGACCAAGAGAAACACCACCACTGCGATGAATGGGATGGCGAGCAGCGACATAAGACTGCTCTGCACAACTTTCGGGAGGAATGCCCCTACAGAAAAACAGACAACCTGTATCAGAGTACATCTGTTGAACCTATCCCAAAACCTGACCTGCATGACTACGTAATTCTCTTGAAATAAATGTTAAAGAAATAGATCACCCAAATTCATACATAAACAACAATAAAAAGTACGTTTTTTCTGAAGTAACGCATTTTAAAAAAGGTAAAAAAAAATAAAAATTAGTCAAAATGTATTTAACCTCATGACATTTTTTGTTTCTTTGGCTAGCTAGACAGTTATTTTTGTATGTAATATAAAATAAAATGAAACAAAGTAATATTGGTTATGTCATTGTTAACTCAACCTCGTGTAATTTCTTGTTTCTTGGGCTAGCTGGGTAGTTATTTTCAAAAGAATTAAATGTAAAGCACATTTATCATCATTTACTTGGTGTTGTTCCTGAATTCCTCTATCAAACATGAGGAATTCAGAAAATATTCACTTCATAATGAAAATGAATGGTGTCTGAAGCTGTCGAGCAATAAAAACGACAAAAATGAACATAAAGTGCCTCAATACTTGTCTGCCAGCCTGGCATGAAATGGCTTGACTTTTAGCAGAAATTTTCTGAGAATGCAACAGAGATCTCTTTGGTTTTTGGAGCTTATTTATTTTAATTGAAAGAAAAACAGCAGTATCTCTTCTTTAGTTCCAGTGTTAAAAAAACATGAGGGCCAGGTAAATGGTGTTTATTTGTGTTTTTCATTTTTGCACCAGCTATCTCTTGGAGGCATAAAGCAGTGATGACTAAAGACATTTATGTGATAACTCACCTTTTTTGGGGTCATCAGGCAAACCGTTACGTTTCTCTAGAGAAAGCCAGAAACAGAGAAGCATTAAAAGTCTCAAATAGAAACCGTTCATTGTTAGACGCTTAAAAAGTCGGACACAATCTCCTTTTCTCTCTGCCCCATTAAAGATCTGATCTGTCCGCTTTTAGAAAGAAAGAGCTTGCGCTTGGGAAGATCTGAAGATTGCTCTGTAATCAACATGGTGACAATTGGACTTCGATTCTGCTCTCCCTTTCATGCTGTTCACTAGGGAGCATCTCTTGGTTTTGAAACTCAGCTGAGACTCTGTCATAATAGCGCTGACAAAAACATGTTGCCTCTCTTGTTTTGTCCAGCGGCTTCGTTTGAAAAGGCGTGGAACACACACACATCAACCCCCACACACACACACAACATGCGCAAAATTGCAACCAAAGCTGCCTCAAGAGATATGATTTAAAAGCGGGTGTTAACATCTAAAACCTCAGTTGCAAATGGGCGGCCTTCCACAAACGACATTCTGCGGTTTCTCAATAGCTTCATTAAAAACACCACAGACAACACTCTGCAATGTGTAGACTATGCTTTCGCAAGGCATTTAAGACTGGGTAATGACATGCGCCTCACCATTTGTACTATGTTGCGCTGAAGTTGTCGACGCTGTTGTAGTTGTCGTTACTGTTGTTTTTGTGGATGTGGGACACGGCGGGGGCTCGCAATCCTCTGCATCTCTCGACGTATTGGCAGTGTTGAAAAAGTCCTCCACAAATTCAAAATACTGCGCCGTAAGCCACATCTCGTTTACGTAGTGACAATCGAATTCTAGCATTGAATCCTCCTGAAGAATCAGAAAAAATGGTTTCCGTTTATAAGCCGATCATTTCTTGGGAGCATTTACTTGAACGGTTGTAAATATAGAAAAAACTAAAAAATAAATAGTAATAATAAATATTCATTTTAGAAAACACAATAAATAAAACCATAATAAAAACATACCAGGTTTTGCACTGCTTTACAAATAAATAATCAACCGAATTATTTTTCCAATATTTTATTTAAAAATAAGAAAAATAAATAGGAAAAAAAAAGTAAAATAAATCAATAAAAAATAATTTATTTTTATTTAAATAAAAATAAATCTTTACGTTTTAAGAATGAATATTAATTTCATAGATATTTTTTTAAATATTATTTAAAAAAAATAATAAATTCTTTTAAACAATTTTTGATAAAGAAACTAAGAACCAATCAAGACCTTTTCTACTTTTTTATGCAAAAGTTCCTCCCTTATTTATAAAACAGATTTTTATAGCTCACAAGAAAACTTGTAACTCAATAACAAAACCGTTCTAGATACTTCAAGATTTCTGGATGATACTCAGTTGTTATAGTAATCATTCGGTTGAGGTAACTTACCAAGCCATGTCCAATGTGATACCGCATCTCTTGCAGTATTTGGACAAAAGTGCCTATATTATCTTTATTGGAGGATATGTTCCCAAACTTCTGCGCCAGGCCTTTTAAGCTCACCTCCAAGTGAAATACATTTAGCTTCACCCAGCACATACCACTCTTCAAGAAAAACAAAAGACATTACTAGATTATCACTGTGTTTGCTTTTATTGCCGTGAACAATTCAATGAAAACTGAATGATAACAACTCACCACTTCTTTAGGTATATAACGTAATGTAATCTTGTAGTCTTTTGGAATATTCTGTTTCTAATAGGAGAGAAAGAAAGCCAGTTCTAAGTGCCAAAAACCACAATGCACATGGTCATTTGATTATTAATAAAGTTTCAAAAATGAAACTTTACCAGTAAGTTACCACAATGTAAACATAGAGTTGCTCTAATTTGCTTTATAACCTTGGCTTAAGTTCAGTTGTGGAAGCCACGAACATATACTTCAAAAAGATTTTAATGACTGCTTATTAAACTTTCAGCATATGGCACGCACACTGATTTGGCATCGTACTTCATAAATATTTTGCTAAAGGAAAGCAAATGCCATTACACAACTCACATGCTCTAACAAAGCGATAAACTCAATAATCCTTTCAGGCTGATGATTTTTGATGATTTTAAAAAGACTGTCTGCAGCGAAGCATTTGTTTTATGTATACGACTCTATTATCATACTTTAAACCACATGTCTGGGAGTTTCATTCCAACACACATGAAATAAATTTCAGCTCCTTCCCCCCAGAGCATCGCTAAATCACCCTTTGCCGATGCCTTTCACAAAATACGCTGGGGAAAAAAAGCCCTCCGGCATTGGAGAGATAAGAATGTCCGAACTCTTACCAACAAAGAAATTTTCTTGATGTCATCTGTAATGGGATTTCCTATTTCACTGGAATAGGCAGCAACTGTCATGTACAGCAATAAATGGACACAGGTGCATATCCAAATCTGAAAAACAAGAGGTAAAAGATCAGTCTAATGGATCGTATCGGAAATCGTTTAATAACACTGATCTGCTCGTGTCCCAGTTTCTAAGCTTATTGTTCGGAGGAGTATTGGGCAAAACGGAAAAAGTGTTCCCTGCTATTTTGAGAACAACCGGGTCAGTTTTGATTGAATAAATGAGCGTTTTTGTCTAGCAAAGTCTCCTTCCAGTCCGCTGCTATAAAGCTTGTTGTCCCATGGTGGCTTAGAGCTTAAATCTTTTGCCCCCTTCTTCCCAGACCTGCGATTTGAGCTTGTTGCATAACATGAGGCAGATTTGCTCTTAACCCTGCTTACAAGGGTGATCCCAGACAAACAATGCATGAGCCTTGTCGGGAGAAACGAACCAGCGATTGAAAGAGAGGGGGAGCGGAGCAGAGGTGAAGAGCAGACTCATCTGAGGACAGATGCTCCGAGAGCGCAACTGCGCGATTACAAAACTGATGCTCTGGACATATTACCAGAAATGAGGCTGGTTTTGGGATCACTTGATTTACTTTAAAAAGCAGTTATAGCACAAAGCAGGCATCTTGTTTATAAAAACCAGCATAAATAAAACATTTTATAAATAATGTATGTATCTGGTCTTATTTGAAATGATTCATCAGTGTATGCTATGCCAAAGTTAAATTTGACATTCAAATGTAGATAATGACCTTCTTTTGTGCAGGCTCTGCTTTAGCATTCAGTTTTAGAATGCTAACATTGTAACTTAGCTGTTGTTTTAGCTAATTTACAGACCGATAGTCTTTGTTTTAGCAAACTAGCATTCTGTTTAGCTGCTGTTTTACTATATAAACACTTTATTTATTTATTCCTTTAGCAAACTAGCATTCTGTTTAGCTGTTTTTATACTATATAAACACTTTATTTATTTATTCCTTTAGCAAACTAGCATTCTGTTGTGTAGTTTTAGCAAGCTAGCATGCTAATTAGCTGTTGCTCTAATTGTGTGCTAGCAATGTATTAATTCCTTTAGAAAACTGATATTCTGTTTTGTTGTTGTTTTAATATATTAATACTTTATCTATTCATTTAGCAAACTAGCATTCTATTGTATTGTTTTAGCAAGCAAGCATGCTAATTAGCTGTTGTTGTATGATAGCAATTCATTTAGAAAACGTATACGATTTTGTTGCTGTTTTACTATATTAAGACTTTATTTGTTCCTTTAGCATACCTGCATTCTGTTTTGCTGTTGTTTTAGGGATCTAGCATTCTATTTCAGTCTTTAGTATAGCACTTAATTGATTCCTTTAGCAAAATAGCATTCTATTTCGCTGTTGTTTTAACAAACTAGCATTGCATTTGACTATTGTTTTAGTATATTAGCCCCTTTTTTATTCCTGTAGCACACTATAATTCTTATAGTTTTTAGTATTTGCAAACTAGCTTTCTGCTTAGGCGCTGTTTTAACAAACTAGCTTATAGGTCCATGCTGGAACATAATGTCCAGTTTGATTATTAGAAATGAAATGGAAATCACCTACTTTTTTCTCATTTTTAGCTATCCTGATTGACTGGGAATGTAAAATATGTTGCAAATCACAATTAAGTTTAAATGTTGAATGCAAAGCTAATGATAGGACATTCGAGAAAAACAAATATATTAACAATAAATATAACAAATATATTTCACCCAAATTTGAATGACTGGAGCAGTAGTACTGAGATGATGACTTTACAGGCTAAATAAAAATTGTATAAAAGTCAATGCACAGCATGCTAATTAAAGCATGGCCACTAAAACAAAAACGCCTTACTAAAAACATTAACTTTTGATGATTTTTCATTGGTTATTTGGCAAATGGAAGATAACTTAATAACGTGTTTTATTTTAAGAGTTTTACGTTCTCATTTTTGTTTTTTTAGTAAATCTTGTGATGAAACTAAAGGTATCGCTCCTCATTTTGGCCAGAACACTCCAGTAAAAGCGATTTTAAATCTTATAGAGTCTTTTCTGGTTAAATAAAGGCTGAATAAAAATACATAAATGATAAATGGTTATGATTTTACTGTTATGAGTTTCAAAAAAGTATCTTCAACCAGCTCTTCTAAAAACATTCTTCCTGGTTAAACAGGGCATGTTTATTTGCATAAACCATAAATAAGACTGGCCACAAGTAAATGCTAAGTTCTTGCTTTGAATTAAAGGACTGCAATATATAATTCAAAGTAAACAATGCTAGTACACATGACAGCATCTGGAATTTAGTATGCACTCAAACGAGCAGCTAATCTAGAGCGAGTATTTCAGACAGCATCACCAGGGACTGTAGAGAGCGTGTTGTGAACCAGATGAGGATTTGTTGAAATTTGATGAATGAAACAACACATGGAAGCCCAGATGTTTCATTGGTTATATTATCCATAATTTGACTTCCTCCAAGACTTTAAAGTACCTTCATAGCCAAGAACTATGATTTCAGCAAGTACTTTGGACACAAAAACAAACGTCTGTCTGTCTCCTATTTAAAAGTCAACAATTCAAACTCACTTGTGCTCAAATTCAGCTCTGACCGCAATAAATCAATAGACTGTAAGCAAAGCCAGCTACTCAACTGATCAACTGAACAACATGTTCCTCTCAAACCACTGGCACGAGCTGCCTACGTAGGCAGCATTGAAGGTATTATAGGTGTGTGAAGGTGTAGGCATCTCCTGAATGCAGTCTCTTACAGTGTGTGGTACAACGTAGAGTATATATTAGTGGTTACAGTCCCAGAATGCACATCGTGAGCATGTGTTTATTAAAATTTGCTCTGTGTGTATAAAAAAAGTATTCATTCAGCAAGTAAATACAAAATAAAAAGTAATTACTACCATATAGCTATTTCACAAATGCAACTTTGTTTCTCATAAGTGTGCCTCAATGCCACATTTGCAATTATTTTCCTCATAACCTGCAACTTTACTATATAAAAGGTGACTCTAAACACCACAATTTTGCCCTCGTAAATCACAACTGAAAATCCTTCACCACAACCTTGTTTTCATTATTGTAACTTCATATCTTACAATTTTTTCTCACATAATTGCACCATTATATTCCCAAATGTGGCCGTTTCTCATAACTTTGACTTAATATCCTGAGACTTGTTTCTCACAATTATAAAGTCACACTGGAAATTTAAAGTCACAGTTATGAGGTAAAAAAGGCATGTAGCAAGATGTAAAGTCGCAATATGGAAAATTGGAACGTTTCATTAAATTTCACCAGGCTTTGCTAGGACATTGCACAGACTGCTGCATTATGATCACAAAAGAAATCTTGAAAGTGTTAGCTGGCTACAACACATCAAATGAGAGGTCACTTTCATTTAGCCAGACAAAGGAGATGTGAAGCAGAACAAGATCTCATTATGGCTGACCATGAGCTGGACTGACCACCGGCAGAGAGAAAAAGAGAGAGTGAAAACTCAACCCTCCCTTTTGAACACTATGTTAACAGCAACTCTGTCAACTACAGATCACTGCCAGAGTCATGCTGACCAGACACTTTGATCGCTAGGGTTTATTAACTTTGCAAGCTCCCCAGACGGACATACAAGCTCATTCTGAACAATGAACCATTCACTACATAATCTTATTAGCGAGAACAGAGCACATGGTGCCAAAAAAAAAAGTCTAGTCACCATCTATCTTTCTTTTCATCTTTTTTTACAGTTGATATCTGGATATCTTTTGGTGTACATCAGTGTAACACTTCAACAACAGACAGAACCTTGATGTCTTATAGTAGATGGTAGCTGCATAATGGTTATGCTAACGTTTCATGCTAACATAGCTACAAGGAAAAACCTAAAAGATGTGAGGAAAAACAATACCGTCTCTTAGTTTTGATTATAAAAAGTGACCAGATGTGTGTCCGGAAGGCAGTTTTGTAAAGCCATGTGATCTACTTACGCAGGCCAGAGTAGCAAAGGACAAATATCAGCAGCCGGAAAACTAGCATAATCATTTCAGCCATAGTTGAATAGCCAGCGACCAGCATCCACTCAAAAACTACACAAATCAAATTTGCTTCCGCAAATTGCACTCTGTCTGCCCGTGTCTATTCAGGTGCACTTTACAAACCTCTGGCTAACCGAATAAACACCAGCTAAAGATGCTATCAAATGTTCTAAAGAATATATGTGCTTTCTCATGTTGCCAAGAATTTCAAATTCTTCCTGACTCTACGCTTCTGTGGATCGTAATGCACATTTCTTCAATGGGGTTAAACAGTAAAGTCAAAATTATTGGATGCTGTTAAACATCTCAAACCAAAGGAAACAATATGAAAAGACATAGTGAATTTATACTAGCTAGGGTAACATCAATTACGCTGCAATGTCCCGTGATAAGTGTTTGAATAGAGGGCAACAGGCCACAGGAGCCCAATGAAATGTGATCTGGCTATTTTATAGGTAATTTAAAGGGAGTCTATGGACTGGGTGGGAGCAAAAATTACAATAGCCTGTGCTGGAGGGAGGCCTTGTTCGGGAACTAACCAAGAAAAGTAGTTATGCTAATGGAACCCTCCCAACACTTTGAGGTGAACGCTGAGAAAATGATTTCTGGGAGAACGCAAATGCAAAGATATTATCGCGAAATGATTCATTTCCAATCGCTAATTGAGCCAGGCACTGAAAAGCTACTCGAGGTAAACCGGTTTCTGCAATAAAACAACAGACAAAAGGAACACCTAATAGAGAAACAATAGAAAGCTAATGAGGATCATATTATACGTTAGGAGTTTCTTTTTATTGACATATTCAATATACAGAGCGCGCCAATGAAAGCAAGAGATTTATTTGCTGGTGCGGTGATTTCATTTTTTTTTATCATTGGGTTCAATTCACTTTAGAGAGTCCATTATACAATTAAGCGTTTCCAAACACGGATGAAGTTTCACCCTTTATTGTGAATGGCCACCCGCTATTGAAAACCTTTTTATTTGGACTAGGCTTCAGCAGTGTCAAAGCCAGGTGAGTGTCAAATGCCATGTAAGGACTAAAAGGATATGGCAACAAAGTAAACAGGTAAACAGGCTTAATGGAATGGTGCTGATACTGTTCAGTTAAATTATGTTTCAACCCTGCATTCCTCCTTCTGGTATTTTATCACTGGAAATGCCTGCTTTATTTCAAACCACATATTTATGCATTAAAAGTTCCAGCTGTGTTTGGATTACTTGGTAATCAATTTAGTATAGCGGACTTCTGCTTATTGCTTTACTCGGTGTAAAACTCGAAACTCCTCAAGGCGTCTTTTACAACTAAAAATAAATCATCTGATATGGCAGAATCAGATTTACGGATCATAAACTTTATCAAACTTAGACACAACAACACCACACGGTTGATCACGATCTTAAGTCCAAACAGGAAACAATAATTACATAACCAAACCATTACTAGTAAAATCCTAAAAATCTGGTGTTACTAATTACTTTGACCATACGCTCCACATTTAGCCATCAAATATTAATCCTTTATTAAATGCTTTGTTTTTCATAGTGCTGTTGGTGTAGCTTTATATGTACTGTATATATATATATATAAACCTCTTAATAACCTATGGCTTTCTATGTTATAGTAATTTTTACCACTGTAAGGGATTTTAGTAACATTTTGATTTAAAGTAAAAAATAAAAAAAAGTATTTATGACATGACAGACAATCCATGAGGGAATTGATGGATAACCAATCCCATAAAACTGTAAATAAGGCAATTCATTTGGGACTTATAAATGTATTTCTTTATTAGAACACATTACTGATGTCTTTAATCCTGTGCTGCAACATCTCATATTTGATAGTTTCCCAAACAAAACTTCTCCAGAGCAACCGAGCATTGCTTAAGGACTGTGGATTAGGCTCCTTCAGGTTTTTGATACATTTTTTTTTTTATTATTACATTGAAACAACATTTCCAACACTTACGTACAAGCATATGCCCTCGTTTCACAACCCTGTAGTTTGCTCTAGCAGTCTTGCAAGATTTATGTTATCACTAAAACCAGTTTTGAAGAATAGGATTACTGTTGAAGTAGTGACTGTAACTCATTTCATTTGTAGTGACTTCACAGCTGAGGTGCTAATATACGTCTTCGATTTTCCATGTCTAATTTCAAAGGCTAAACATGCAAATCACATTAGTGCGTTTAATTCAGGTCATGCGCAAGAATGTAAACTGCGAGTATTGCTGCACGTTTCACAGCATTTCTAGAACTAAATCTTCCAGGAAATAACTGTGTTGAACTATTCGCTTCTTGTGAACAAACCAGACAGAAATCTAGTATTACTCATGAAAAGGAAACTCTGCAGAAAACCAAGTTTTCTCTTACTTCAAGATTGTTAATTTGTGATGCGTAACACTTCCTCATAGTCAAACTGCAAACTGTCACTAACATATTTTTGCCTTTGGGTTTGGCATTTGAGTGAAGGTGTTTTGCTTTCATGCAAGATGTTTCACATAACTGAGCCTCGGTTTTGGCAAAGGGGTCTAGTTATATTACGAGTGACGGTAAAGAGCTGTACAATTAGTTCAATGAATATTTACATGCAGTACTAGGTTTGGTGTTTTAACTGCACCCCCAGAACACTATTAACCGCAATTGACGTGTTCTCACAACACTTTCCTCATGCATTAAATTCTTTCTAATAGATCAACCACAAAAATCAAATGACCCAGGAATCAAACTGTCACGTGTTGGTTACAGTTTGAGCTTCCCTGTGCTTAAGTTTGCAAATGATTAACATTATTCCAAGTAAGGTTGTAAGTAAGACCAACTTAAGAGCAGTGGCATTCAAAGAAAGTCAATAAACGTACTTTCAATACCACCAAAGTTAAACATACATTATATGTCCCTAAGAACAAAGTGATTTATTGAAGAAACATTTTAAGGTAAAATGCTTTTGGGAGACAGGAGTTCAAATCTTCAATCGTTTTCCCCTCATGGTCTAATTTGCCCTGTCTCTTCTTTACGTTTTGCAAAAAATGCATCAGGGATAAATCAAGTCTTTCAAAAATATAGGTCTTGGTGAGCACCACATGCCAATTTATCTTCATTAAAGTGCTTACTCGCAGCAAGAGGTATTGCAAATTCCCTGCAGGGCTAGGAAGGTGCAATGTGAATCAATTCTGCCTCTTCGTACATCAGACTATATTATTGACATTATTGAGTATATTTAAAACATGGCAAATGTTAATTATTTCCCTACCTAAAAGCAAACACAAAACCTCACCTACACACTTAAAAGCAAGGGAAGCATTAGTCATGCTGTTAGAAAAGTCTGATGCATTTCGAGTAAATATCCCCCCACAGCTTGTTTCCTGTCGTACAACATTTCCAAGACAGTCAGTAAGGTACCAAGACCTGGTTCGAACAAAATATACGTGCATGAAGATTGTTCGCTTCAGACACCTGCGTAAAAGTCCAAAGGTCGTGTCGTTTTATCAGGATTAATTTAAGTCTTATCTGCTTTTCCGACGACTTTATATCTATAGATGTATGTTTGAATAGTCACATATTTTATCGAGAAGACAAGATATTCTCTTGTCTGCAGTTTGACAGATCGAACCATGCAAGTCTCACCGCATCGTCAAACATTTGAACATACTAAAATTGAATAGGCTAAGCTTAATTCTTCTTCTTTTTTAAGTTGCAAAAAACATTTGTGTTTCAAACACCGAAAATTCAAATTGAGTAGAAACGATGGGGAATGCATTTAACAAGTTAAATGGAAAGAAATAAACACGCTGTTGCGGTGTAATAACGTTCACCTCAGCGAGATCAAAGCATGTTTGTGCTCTTCAGCGACCAGCGTCAAGTTCATTTCAGATAATAAACCATTCACGTTTATGTAGCTAGTCCTTCAACACTCCCACTTAATAATTAAGTGCGCGCAATTGCGCGCTTCGTCTTAAAATACTTAAAAGCTCAACATTGCGAGAAAGCCTTTTCAGACTGTTTTGTTGTGATATAAAACACGCTATCGTGTTCGTTTACATTTCTCCCAGTTATGCTCTGCGCATTTGTGCAAGCGCACGTAGCAAAAACTAAAGCAAATCACATGTTATTCACGCTAAATTACTCGCGTCAAAGCAAAAGCCGTTCACTTACGTTTGACTTCTTCATATGGAACGAGAGGAGTAACTCCAATGTCAGTGAAACCCTATTTTATCTTACTTCGGCGGGCAGGGAAAGGGTTCTCTTCATGCCAAAGGTACATATCCAAAAACATCATAAAGTAGAATCCAAGTCGGGATGGAAAGAAAGTCACCTAAATTTGCGTAATGAGGGTAAGTATCCAGGTAGACGCTTCATACCGCACGATGGAGAACGGAAGGCTGCGGAAAGAATCAAGAGCTTTTTTTCCCAAGAGCAAAGCCTTTTTATCGTGTGACTTCAGCGCACTTCCTCCCGCCCACCCAGTTTCTCTCGATCGTCTGCTGCCCCGGGTCTCACTCAGTCGATTTCACAATCACCATCCAAACGTCCAACTGAGATTTATATGATGGCAATGTTTCCCTGCTAATTTTCGCAGGATGGAGTCGCTTGTTTACGGGTTGTCTTGACTGCCTTTAGTTTTTAAGACGTTGCTTTGGAGAGAACAAGTAACCTGGCGCTGGACTGTTTTCGCCCCGAGAAAGAAAGTGGAAGAAATGCTTAGTGTTTGTTGATACCGTTCTGGAAAACCTGTAGTCCCGGGCGTTCACGTTTAGAAAACTCCATCTCATCCCCGTATATACCAATAGCCTACGTTTCCACTGTGGCGAAGAACGAAACAAAGCTCTGGTTTGGCTTAATTGGATTTTGTTATTATGGAAACATAAGAAATGAAGCGCAGCTGACCATTCAAAGTTTCTCATACGGAAAATTTAGTGATAACCAGCAACCGCAGTGTCGTCTTCACGGAAAAGGCTCTTGGGTGGCGTCACATTGCACATACTTGACATTTGATCAAATATGCGAATAAAATGAGCTCGAATCCCATGTGTTTGTCTTTTGTGTTTCATATGTTGTCGAATGTGACAGACGTGCGCGAACACTGAGGTAAACAGTGACATCTACAGCAGTAGGACAGTAGGCTACAATATTGCTTTTATATTTGGTATTACTGCAGCAATCTCTGCAACATATATAATTATTGCAGTCTAGATTCAATCAGGGATTTTGTTGAGCACATTTACCGAAAGTCACTTTGTTTACAGAAATCTCCGTTTATTCCTGTGGGACATTCTTTAAAGTTTAACATGAACCAAAAAGGGGGTAGCTTAACCAAATTGGTCAATTATGTCTTTTTTTTTTTTAATGAAAAATAAATTTGACCATTTACCCAAAATGGATCCACAACGGACACACATGGGGAAATTTTTGCTACTGCACATATAGGGTTAAAGATGGCATATTCATATTAATTTGAGAAAAAAATAATCATTTCAGTGAACAAAGAAAATACTGGCACATCTTATCCTGCTCTCCTCTACTGCAGGGTGAAAATCTGTTATGTTTTACCTCTAAGTATTTCTTACAGAACAGTGTACAGTGTCGACCTTTGACCAAACCCTTGCCCTTTTCCTCCTAAGAGAGTGTTATTTTATGGGTATGTCCGCTCTATGACCTAATGCACTGTCATACTTTTCTGATAGTTATTTCATCTGTTATTACAGCTTTTTCTCCCTCTTTCTCCTGCTCTCACCAGGCTGTCACGGGTTTCTCTTCACCTCCCTTCATGCGCACTTGCATCTGTGTGTGTAGGAGGCATAACTTCATCTGCTTTTATTTTCTCGATATTGGTGTAACTTGAGAGGACCAGACAGAAGATTCATTTTTTACTCCAAGACAGGCACTAATTTAATCAAGCCACTGAAATCTTGCAATTTCTCTTCCCTCGACACTCAAAATACATCACTTCATCGTTTGTCCCTATAGTGCAGGCACATTATTGAGAAAACACGGCTTCCAGAATCTTGAGAAACTTCTTTTAGACCTACAGGCCCTGATGACTGTCTGTCTAGTAATTTATGAAACTCAACAACCCTAGCTGAGCATCTAGAACACATGTAGGGAATTTTTCAGTGATCAGGAGGATATGTTTGTTGTTGGATGGGTCACAAAAAAAATGCTGAAAACTATGAAAATAAAAAATAATTTTGCATGGTGGTTTCATGGTTTGCACATTAAATAGGAATCAAAATTTGTAATTATTGTTAAAATTCTAATTACATTTTATTTAAATATAACTCTCTCTCTCACACACACATATACAGTGAGGTCAATAAGTACTTGATCACCCTATGATTTTGCAAGTTCTCTTACTTAGAAATCATGAAGGGGTCTACAATTTTCAGCATAGGTGCATTTCCACTGTGAGAGACAGAATCTAAAAAGAAAAATCCGGAAATCACATTGTATGATTTTTTTAACTATTTATTTGGCAATTACTGTGTCAAAGAAGTATTTGATCACTTGTTTATCAGCCAGATTTCTGACCCTCAAAAAGCTGTTATTTTGCTTTTAAAAAGTCCAGCTACACATTCTAAATAAGTAGCACCTGTTTGAGGTTGTTAGCTCTCATAAAGACACCTGTGCACCCCACAATCAGCCAAAGTCTAAGTAGCAACATGGACAAAAGCAAAGAGCTGTCAAAAGACACAAGAGACAAAATTATAAACCTTCACAAAGCTGGAAAGGGCTACAGGTTGCCGAAACCTGACAGATCTAGAGAAGATCTGTATGGAGGAGTGGGACAAAATCCCTCCTGCAGTGTGTGCAAACCTATCAAAACTACAGGAACCATTTGACCAGGAACAAAGGGTTCTGTACCAAAAATTAAAATTGATCAAATACTTCTTTGATACAGTAATTCCCAAATTAATTATATTATAATATTATAAATTATAAAATATATATTAGGTGATCGGACGGGACTAGTTTTACAAGGGGCCGTAAGAGAATGTTTTGTTTCACAGACATACTTGGTGATTTTAATGTCGTCCAAATCTGCCATGTCTGTGTTTTTTTTTACAAAGAGAGTATGCAAGGCGTGCAAGCTCAAGTGCAAACAGTGTTTAATAAAGGATAAAAGTCTGGATAATAGTGATAGATCATCGGCAGACAACTTTATGGGAGACACAGACAGAGCCCGGGTCGAAAAACAAAGCAAAGGGTCACAATACCGATAAACAGAATCCTTGGGGAGAGACCGAGGGAAGGTCCAGATCCAGGCAGAAGTCATTAACATAATTCAACAGCGAAATACTTAGAACACAAATGAATGTAACACCAAACAACAAACGTACAAACATGCACACACAGGGGGGTGGTGAAAGTAGGTCAAGGGGTGGAGCAAACAATCAAACACCAGGACAACTAACGAGTGGGTGGAGACATGAGTTCATTGCTAAGAGTCCATGAATGAAAACAAACATAAACACACACAAAGTTAATGGAGAGCTGGGGCCTGTTCCATAAACCAAGATTAGAGTATAAGCCAGGCTTATTTCAGTTAGTCTGACTTATTCCCAGTTAATTTGTATTAAAATAAGTCAGACTATCTGCCATAAGCCTGGCTTATTTGGTAAACTTGTTTTATGGAACAGGCCCCTGGAGTGCCATCCAAAGTCTTGCTGGCACATCCAGCTTTTCACAGTTTTTCTCCCAAAATCTCTGTGATAATTCTAGAGTCTGAATGTGATGTCTGTGATATTATTTTTCACAACACGTTTCCTTGTGTGTTTCAGCCATTGCTCTTACCACACGCATGTTTAATATATTTTGATATATAAAATAAATAAATAAATAAATACAAATAAAGAGCCAGATCACCTAAACTGTTAAGACTGGCTAGTGTAATATCAGTATCAGGTAAGATTACTCACATTCATTCCTGCACTCGGTTACATATGTTTTAATTATCAAAACTAAACATGGGTTTACTACAAATAAAAATCAGCTGAACTAAAGTAACCACACATTAACACGGTCCTTTCAGTCGAATCACATAGCTCTTGGCTATGCTCCTCTGATCCGCCGGGCTGGGCAACACCGATCACCTTTGCCAGGTTCTACGACCTCCGCGAAGAGGCTGTGTCTTCCCGAGTCTTAAACCAGACAAGCAGGTAGCAGGAAGACCGGCTGGTGTTGGCTTGCTGTTGTGAATCTCAACAGTTCCCCGATGCCAAGAACCCTCTTCCTCCTGCCCCGCAGTCGGACTCAGAGCGGAGTCAGTCCGACTGTGATCCACTGGACCAGTGGTTGTGGCTAATATTTTTGTTCCACAGTCAGCCAGAAGGCTGTGTTTCCCTTCACTTATATCCATATCTTATCGATGTAGTGCATTCCCTAAAATTTCCCATGTAGAATACCTTTTTATGTCTCCGGCCCCCCTAACCCATGCTACAGCTTTAAATCTAAAATATCTTAAACTAAAGCTGGCATCCAAACGGGGCCCCAAGTCTGGCCCCCAGGGCGTTGGGATGGTTACGTGCAGACTCTCCTGTCGACACGCTGCAATACAGCCTGCCGGCACCAGTGTCTCCGCGTAACATGGCTCAGGGTCGTGGCCTCTTCCACAGGTGTTCCCAGGGCCGTGCAGAGACGTTTATTGGGGCGGGTGCTCAAAGTTAATGCTGAGGGCAGATAGTAGGCTGATTGACAGCAATGCAAGTTCATGACGAACTTAATATGTAACGCTCCCTACACACCTCTCTCCATGACGGTAACTGTTACACTTTTATATGAAAAAGCGCTGCAACTGAACCAACCCAATCCCCCCCCCCCAATCTAACTTGAACATAAAGACACCTAACATCACTAATACAAAAACGCAACTGTCTTGCTTAAATGGCACACAAAAAAGTAAACGCTAAAGAAATACCCATGAAGCCCCGAGTGCAGAAGTTTGCCCTCACAAGCAAGCATTGGTTAATGGAAGTCATGTGACTGATGTGAGCCAGATCCATTTATTTATCAAAATTGAGATTAATAGTTACATTTTATTGTTGTGGGGCAAAGACAGGGCTTCATACACACATACACATTAAAAAAAAAAAACAACAACAACAAGAATCCCCAAGAAAAGGGCACTTGAGGCATCCAGGAGGAAAAGGGCAGGTGCTCAAGCACCCTCCGCCCCCCCCTCTGCACGTGCCTGCATATGTAATGTCGAAGTGATTAGACTGAAAGGGTAACGTCAAGGTTACATCTTTCCGCCACGACCCTGGGTCGCTCTGACGCTGACTCGGCTCCTCAGCGAAAACCTGCATGTGCAATCCAGCCGTGCCCTCTTATACACACGCTGTGATAAGGTGCACTTGGCTGTAATTATTCATTGGCCTTTTCCAAAAGATTCGAAGAAGATTGGTCTCTCATGCGAGATCCCATATGTAACGTCTCGGCTCCCTCCTTCAGGGAACGTGGGTTACGTTCGTAACCTAGACGATTTGCTATACTAGCCATTTAGCTTCACCATGGTATTTGTGATTATTCTAATTGTAATCAATCTGAATGGCTATAGCAATGCATGCATACAGAGCGTGCGATCTCTCTGACGCCCAGATACAAAACAGACCCTCTCAGCTCTGTAATAAACACAGGGGTGTTAGTCCCATCAGAAATGGTGCATGAAAATCACGGACAACAGGTGATAAGAATCGAAGCTCAAACGTACAGTAGTTTAGAAAACTAGTCCCGTCCGAATAGGGGCTACAGTGCAATTCGGCTCAATATACATCTGCACTAAAATATCAAGGTGAAAGTCATCATAGCTTATGTAGTATAAACCCAGCTCCCAACACAACTTTGTGAATAGATTAACTGCAATATTTTTTATATCATGTTTTTTATTATAACGCAGCACGTTAATGCTGATAAAAACCCACCACTAATATATATATATTTTTACATTACACACACACACATTTAGACAAGATGGCCAGGACCTCCAGCTGGAATATAGGCTCACAACAGCAGTATACTTCATTGTACACATGGAGTACTTTTTATTCCTGTGTTCACCAAACCCATCTTGAGTGATTGCTGCTAAGTTTTTTAGTTCCATCTGATAATAGAAGCCAGTCCCATTTGTAGTTCCAGTCCTGTCTGACAACTGAACACGCTGGAGATTGTTTTTGGATGAGAGAAGAAAATTTTTCTTAACCCTCCCAAACAACATGTGCTGATTTACAGTAGGAGCTGATGACTATTTTTTAAGGTTTTCTGACCCGGAGACTCTACTATTCTCTGCAATTCTCCAGCTGTGGTCCTTGAAGAGTCTTTAGCCACTCAAACTCTACTCCTCGTCGTGTATTAGGAGGATAGAGACACACATCCTCTTCCAGGCAGTTTCCTAACATTGTATGTTGATTGGAAATTCTTACTTATTTCCCTGATGGTGGAAATGGTCATTTTCACTTCTCTAGCTCTTTTCTTAAAGCCACTTAACTAATTTGTGAAGCTCAATAATCTTTGGCTGCGCATCATAAATATATTATTTGTTTTTCCTCATTGTGTTGATGATTAAGGGAGTTTGGGCTTTGCTTTCCCTCCTACAGTATATATATTTCTGTGAAAAAAGAAACCATGGCTGGATAATTTTATGTCCATAATCACCCTGGAGTGCTCAACATTGTGAATATGAATGGGAATGCTTTTTATGAGAGATATTTTACTCATAAAAAAATCTGTGGTCAACAAGTATTGGAGAAAAACACGTATTTCATTCAATGATTGGTTAGAATTGTGTGTTTTTTTTTAAAGAAAGATCAAAAAGACAACGCAGATTTATTTTCACAACCAGCCAATATTAGGGGAGGGCACTGTGTACCCACACATATATTTTAAAGACATACTTTACATGCATACCTTAAAGAGATCATATACCATCTTTATTTTGTTTCCACATTTTTAATACATTTATACATAATACATATAGTTTTACTATATAAAGTGTATAAAGAGTTTCAACACATCTTGTTACAGAAAATATAGAGAGAGGTGGAGACATTTATTTGAAAAAATTTAAGCATGTATTTTGGTGATAGATGCTGCCATTATTTTATGAGACCAAAGCCTCTTTTAAGCTACTGCATGTTCCCAGTAATATATCAGAATTTACTGTTCATAAGCAATACCACATGTTGGGAGGGCTGGAGCAGGGTGTTCCCGAAGACGAAGAAAGCGCTAACAGACAAGAGCTGGTATGCACAGAACTGCGAGCAGAACAACCCAACCTGACAGATCTGACAGAACATAAGAAGGACTAATCTGCTCTGAGACATTTCATGAGAAGTTTATCGCTGGAACCCACCCAATATCCATATCCAACCGTCTGCTCCAGGGCCTTTGCCATGTCAATCGGTGCACTGTTTCTGCTTCAAATATTGGGCCAAGAACAGAAATTCTTAGATACAAAGCATAAAAAGGAACAACACTCCTCATTCATGACACGAAATACAAAAGCAGCGACCGACAACAGCAACAGTGTCACCTCCTAGAATAACTCCCATCGTCTTTCCTCGAAAAAGAGGTTGAAGTCACCATATAATATACTAGAAGCAATAAAAGTGAATATCCAAATCCAAAAAAACAACAGTTTTTCTTGGTTAGTGCCAGCTTATTGTTGTACCCTAATTTTTGAAACTGTTTATTGCATTGTTTATAATTTCAAACACATTGGACAGTTGTGCGGCTGAAATAATTTGGTTTGCATGATCCAGAAAAAGTGATCACAAATGCTCAAATTGATTTGTGTGAAGACCTCCCCTTCCACATAATGCATGGCACCAGCATAAACCACTGATCATAAACTATTTTAATGACTCTGTCTCTAGAGGAATAGGCTTATAGCTGGCAGATAGCACATCTGGGGTGGTTTAGACAATGAATGCTTGCTGGCAATGCATGAAACACCTCACAGCTATTATACCGTGTATTGTTACAAGCTTAGAAATACTGTTTAGTTAAGCAAGCATCAGAATTTACCAACAGGTTTTTTTTTTATACTAAGGGCCATAAAAAGGAATTATGTGACCTCACAGAAAGAAAGGTTGTGCACGGTTCAAAACAGAAACATCATTAGTTTTTATTAACATCAGTAATAAAAGTTAAGATTGAGAGATAGGTTCAAGATAAAACAAGGAAGATATCATTAATACTGTGTCACAAATGCTGTAATTATTTTGATGTTAGTAGTCGATGAATTTATTACAATATTACAATTTCATACTATTATGTTTTTTAAATTGATATCCTTTTAATTCACACAATTTAGTTTTTTTTTTAAATACATAAGAACTAAAAATACTACATTAAATCTCTCTCTCTATATATATATACTGTATATATATATAAATAATTAAATGATGAATTAAAATTTTTATTTAGCCCTCAGAATAAATTAGTTTTAAGATACTATTATAGTTTTTATAAACGTTTACATTTTTTCTTCAGTTTTACATTTTATTTTAGTTAATTTCTTTTTTTAAATGAGTATAGTTATATTTATTTTTATTTCAGTTTGAGTTTTAATTTCATATATATATATAATTTAGTTTTAAAGTTTACAAACACATGCATGTATATATTTAACAAAAATATGTTATGTTTATATATTAAATGTATTTAGATATAATATCAAATATAAAAAAAATAAATGCATTTACATGTAAATATAATATATACTGTATGTGTGTGTCTTAATATGTAAATAATGACTAAACAGTACAAACACGTATATTATGTAACGAAAAACTTTTTTTTTGATGCAATTAAAATAAAAATAAATAAACAAATAAAAGAATAAAAACTAAATTAAAGTTAGCACTAATATATATATATATATATATATATATATATACTTAAAATCTTTTTTATGTAACTTTAAATTAATACTTTAGTCAAGTTTAATCCTGTTATTATTAAAATAAACACTGTCACTGTTCTAAAGATTTAAATTTAACAGTGCTATTAAATATTCCTTTTTACTTTAAGTGAGTATCAGATGCCACAATCTAGTATTTAGCAGCAAATTAAAAATCATTCGGATCACCTCAGTAACGATATAGCCATACCCTAGTTACCACCCAAATCACTCTAGCAATCTTTGCAAGCAGGCAACGCTCTCAGTATCTTCAGAGAATAAAATTATCTTGTTTTAATTCAAATCATGCAACTCTAGACTTACAGTCATGTATAAACACGAACATAAACATCTCATAAAAAGTGATGGATTTTTTCCCCCCCATTTAATTACACTATGCTACATCGCCAGCACCCAAAGCCACAAAGTGAAGGATTAACTAATCAAAATGACACTGAATTGAGACATTCTGAACACACACGCTCTTCCCTCACCAAATAAAGCTGTTGCCTGAGTTCAGCCAATAGAACATGGTGAAACAGATACAGTTCAACAGGTGTGCACCAAGGACAGTGTATGAGTTATTAACCCCCTGACAAAAAACAACAACACTACAATATACAAATAAAGAAAAAGGGAAGCTTATTCTGAGAAATTATACTTTCAGGGACCTTTTTTTTTATTTATTTGATTTTTTTCTGCTACAAGGATTATCTATAAAAGCATTATGACAACCCTAATAAAAAAATCTTACAAAACTTAGAACAGGGAAAGAGAAAGCAGACAATAACAAAAGGGCAAAAAAAAAGTTTAAAGGTTGTTTAAAATGTACAGTTTAGTTATTTATTTAAATATATTGACATTGTTAAATAAATGCAAATTATGTATATATATATATATATATATATATACATACATATGTATACACACACACACAGTTTTTTTTATGATTTTGTTCTTGAAATAAAATAATAAATAATAATTCTTAAAATTATATAACATACTTTAAATTTGATTACATTAACTACGTTCAAATATTAAGCCACAATTTAAGATTTATTTTTTTAACTGAATGTTAAAAAGGTGCTCTATGCGATTTCATTTTTATCTCAAACCGTATGCATCACCCCTTGATCACCCTCTGAATTCATTGGGAAAAAAATCCGCTCTCGAAAGACAACATAGAGGCTGCAATACCAAAAGAAACATTTTGGGCACCACAACAAAAACAAACTTCGGCCAAACAACCGGCAAGAAGAG
>JAUMHP010000084.1:7931861-7944643 GCA_032361065.1 Enteromius trimaculatus
AAGTGCCACTATGTAAGCATTTAACCTAACCTAGCTTAGGATCCCAACAGGGATGAATTAAGAAGCCACCAAACACTTAGTTTTCCCTATTTAAAGATGGTTACATGAGTAGTTACACAAGTAAGCATGGTGGCACAAAATAAAACATGGTGATTTTTTTAAGCGGATAAAAAAAGATAACTATAATGTATGATGGAAGAGCACTTCGCCGCACTTTGACCTCTGCGCTGTAATATCATCACTCCTTGGTTGTATTGACAGAAGTGAGAGGGAGTGCGGGGAAGTGATGATATTATTGCTCAGTGCTGCAAAGTACTCTTTGGCATACATTATCACGTTTTATTTTGTGTCACCATACTTACTCGTGTAACTAGTCATCTAACCGTCTTTAAATAGGGAAACGTATATGTGTTTGGTGGCTTCTTAATTCATCTCTGTTTGGATCCTAAGAAATGAATGGAGCTAAGCTAAACGCTAACATAGTGAAACCTCGTGCTAGAGTGATTACGTGTGCACACTGAGACGGGAGAAATATGCATCAATTTGTCTAAGCTGAAGGAAGAACAAAGTGGAATATGGAAAAACGATGGCATTTTCCTTTAATGTACAACAGAACTGAATAGTTGAAAATAGTTATATCTATTATTATCAAACAGACAAACTTTCGTACCCTTGTAATTCCCAGAGCGGCGATATTCTGACTGTAGGAGGTGGTGCCATTACCACTACCCCACAGGGCAGCCAAGATGCAGCCCACGCCTTCCACCGCAATGCCACGGTTAATAGCATGCGTGGGCGGTGGAGGCGCTCCAGAGAGACGAGCGCACGCATAATAGTCTCCAATGGACTCCATTGTTGAAGCCAGTACTCCAGCCATCATGCCCAGCACAGACGACACACTAACAGTCGGCAAACCCCACTGTCCTAAAAAACAAGAGTTAAGAGATGAACAAAGTTCTTTTGCAAAAGTAAGATTCCTTACTACTTGTTTCTTGTTATACTTTACGATGGTATATGGTATACTCTTTCATACTGGCATGCTGAGACTAAACACATAGCTACACGTTTATGAGTTTACTAGGAAAATCATTTTTGATTGCACTTAAACTCAAGAAACATTTTTCTTTTGTTATATCGTCACGGAGTTATGTTTATTTTGACCTCCATCCAAGCAGTACAAGATTATAATCAAATACATTCCTAAAATGCCACATTTTAATATGCCTTTCTGAAAGTTAAACTGGTAGCTGGCTGAAGCCAAATTGCATAAAAGGTCAGAGAGTTCATTTGATAAGTAAGTCAGTTTCTACAAAAACATTAAGCATAACCAATCTTGTCAATCGGCACATTATAATGATTTCTGAAAGATCATGTGACACTGAAGCATTCAGCTTACCCAGCACAGGAATAAATTACATTTTAAAACATATTAAAATGTTTGTATAGTTGTGTATATATTCTAATGAAATAATATAATATTTCACAAAAAAAAAAAAAAAAATTATATGTGATCCTGAACCACAAAAGCAGAGGGCCGATTTAAAATGTTTTTTTTTTATTTATAGATTTGGAAAATCATTTTAAAGCTAAATAAAAAAGCTTTAATACGAAAGGACATATTTTGCTGATATACAACTTTTGAAAATCTGAAATCAGAGGGTGCGAAAAAATCTAAATATTGAGAAAATGGCTTTTAAATTTGTCCAAATGAAGTCTATCAAAATTTAACAATGTATTGACAGAGGATGGCCTTAAAACCCATCTATACTTAAAAGTGGATGGCTGAGAGGAGAATATAGTGTAAAATACACACAGGAATGTAATGCCTATGCTTCTTTATTCTCATATATCAGCCCGAAGCACATAAATGTCTCAAGGGATATAAGTGGGTCAAGCGAAATGATGAATTGTTCATTAAGACACTGCTGCGGTCAAACCTGTATTGGCTATCTGAAGATTAAAACGCCACACATTCCCCAACATGGAAGTCTCCGGGGCGTACAACTTACAGGCTTTATCTAAAGAAGTCAAGTGGGTGGCTGTGCAATGTAATGCTGAAAACCTTGGGCTGCTTCAAAGACATATGCTGTATTTGCTATTTGACTCATAGCAGAGGGGTACTGGGTGTTGAAAGCATTTCTTAATCTAACGGAGACATTGAAAAGAGCTGAAACGGGGTGAAGAATTGCAAGCCTGCCTACTGCATGTTGTCTTAGTCATTAAGACACCACACCTTTACGGCTAGAAAAAGCAAACTATGGTTTGTGAATGACAGTTGTTAAATCTTCCAGAGGAGGAGCCCCATTGATGTCGTTTTACGACCAATGCCCTCAGAGCAGATGTATCTCTCATCTCTAAAATTTTGAAAGAAACACTGCTATTCAAAGGCTCATTCTTTTTTAAATAGACATGTCTTTTTAAACAGCTGGCAAATAGCACTTGGGAAACAGCTATGACAGTACTATTGAAACAGTTAACGTTCATGTTCGTTGACTATGAAAATCAGCATTCATATGATATATTTTATTCATAAATGTCAGACAGTTGGGAATTTTCCAGGGAAACCATTAAACTTTTCATTGTTGTTTTGTTGGTATTTTAATTCATGATAAGATTGTTCTAATTATTTCTTCTGGAATTTTTACAGTGAAGAGATAATAGATCTGTGTGTTTTTTAAACTATGGGAATTTTTTGCCTTGTGGATTTTAGATAATCTCTATTAAAACCATTTTCTCCCTGAAATCTAATTTCTAAAACATCACAACTTGTTTTTGTCATATAAAATTATGTGATAGAAACATTTTAGGAAAATATTTAGTTATAATATTATCATTTTTCAATTGGTGAATAGTATAAAGAGGTTCACCTGGATAAGGCACATAGAACCATGCAGCACTTTTTACTGCGTCAAGATTAATGTCCGTCCTGGCCATGTAGCCGTACTCATTCGGAGATGAGGGCAGTGCGTTGAAATATGTCAGCAGGAAGCATACCAGCCAGGCTCCACACATCCCAAATAAAGCCTGTACAACACAGCATACATAAACTTTCACCTTTCTATCTCTTTGTATTTCACAATATACTGTAATTTTTCTCATTTTAACACCTAAATGTTCCATCGGCGGCACGAAACCCTAAAAAAAATTAATATTCATATTCAGCAACCAATAAATGGAATAACATAAATTGAGAAACATTTGAAAACTTAGAATCTTACCTTTTTAACGAATGTAATTTTAGTCAGCTCTTAATGAGTGCTGTGCAGCCTCTCTAAACCTGACTGTAAAAAAATGTATGATCATATTTTGAAAACTGGGGCCTTGATCAATATAGGTGTAATTTAAAGTTTAGAGCCTGAACTGTTGTTTGAAAATGTTTGCTGTTTTACTGTAAATTATTTTACTTATTTACTGTACTATGCCAAAAACATCATAATGCTCAGATAAGTGTCATGTCATTTAAAAGCTCTCACTATGGAGATTACAGTGAGTATAATTTATTGGGTGTTTGACTAAATGTGTCACAGGCACACAAATGCTAACTAAAACTGGAATTTTCGCTCATGACTTCATGAAACATGCATAAAGTGTAGAAAATGACAACATTATTTACAGTGGGTGTTTCCGACTGAAATGAGTCAAAGATCAATATAATCTCACGCTTCGATCATGAGTTACTCCACGTGATAGTACGATTTGTAAAAAATGTCCAGTACGGGCTAAACAAATAATGCTACCTCGGTTCCAAATGCTGTATTTTTTTATTTATTTATGCCACGGTGTTAATCATAATGCTCGTCAACAACATTTTTTTCAACAAAAACGTGACAATAACAAACGAAACCTGATCTAAACAAAATCTATTCACATTTCACATCCAGATACAGGTCACATATACAGGAACATCACTAAAAAAGAATGATCCCCCTACCTTTTTTCATGTCAAATTAGAAAGATGTTAATGTAATACTTTTCCCCCTGTTTATTAACAGTTTTTCAGCATGAGAATGTCAAAGTGTATTTTTTCTATCAATCAATATCAACCTTTTGACTCTCTTTGCTAGAGTTTCGGAGTTAAGAGTCTTTACTTTTTCATGTCAAAAAAATGCCTTTGGAGCTTAATGGGTTAATGGTTAGTCTTTAAAAAGATTTATTTATTAATGTTAGGTGCTCAGGTTAACAATGCTAGCAATTTTTGTCATCTGTTGCTTGTAAAATGTGACAAGAGAAGCATTAGGCCTAAGGCATTTCTTGATGTTTACCAACGCGTCAAGTCAACAACACCATTAACTTCAGTTAAATCCTTCTCTCAATTCCTTTGACGAGATCTTCAAAGACTGCAATTTAGACAAGAGTAAAGAACTTGACAGATTATTTCACATATCTTCTACACATCCTGTTATCTGTGGGGACTAATTTACATAATATGCTGGAGACCTTGCAGTCATATGTATTTCAAAGTTTAGCATAATATTTCATGATATTCATAATAACCATAGTGATCATAGTGCACTTTCAAACAAGAAGGTTTCTGCACTATTTCTAGGTCGCTGAATTTACTGAAGGACTCAAAAACATGAGCACATGCTATCACTGCAGTAAAATGAGGACATGTACATTTCTCCAGTGGTCTCAGAACTTTGGTTTTCACAGTGGCCATACCTACACAATCACAATATACAGACACAATTACAGTATACTACTCACAGAAAAGAGTTTGAAGAGAGGGTACTGGAAGACTTTCCACTTCTTGTCCTTATAAGCAATGAGAGGAAGGTTAACTTTGCTCAAATACTGGGAGAAGAGAAGGATCAGGCAAACAGTTCTGCAGAAAGAAGACATTACAGACTTAATTATTGTACTTAATTAACATTTTCATTTGTGTTAATAAACACCATTATTAATCAATACCATGGATGACAGTAAGTATCTTGGTATTATAAAAATACAGACAACTTGATAACAAAAATGTGTGTGTGTGTATATATATATAGATATATACAGTATATAAATGTATGTGTGTGTATGTATAAGTAAAATTCTGATCATAGCTATTTTAATCCGTTTTTGCAGGATGCATTTATGTTTACTTTTATAATAACTTCTGATCGTAGTTACTTCAATCTACTACGACAAGGCATAATTTAAAATCGCATATAATTTGATTGCATTTTTCAGATTCATTTCAGCAACACAATATATATATCGCCGCAGAGGTTAAGGATTAGTGGGGATCAGATTAAGGACTGGACTAGAATAAGGAATAGGATTATGGTTAAGGATAGGTTTTATTGTGATACTTAATATAAAATTCTCATTAATACCATCTGCTTTCATAATTAGGTTAAACTGAACTTCATGAAAAGCATAAATGAAAAGCAGTGGGTAAATCACTCACTGATTTGCTTAAAATCTACTTTGTGATTCTGTTCTGTTTATAGTGCGTTATATTTGATGTGTTTATTGATAGCACGGCAGAATTAACCAGCGCCGTCTTTACAAGCAATTCGCAAGCAATGTATCTTGTTGCCATGGCAACCTCCCGCGCTCGCTGCTGCTCTAGTCATAGTGAAACTGCTTTTAATGGTACATGGATTGTGACTTTGTACGTTTAGGCCACATAAATGCTATTTAATTGTATTTAACCGTTTGAGTGACCCAATTGACTTGTTTTGTTTGGTTTGCCCACCCCTCACCCCCACTACCGCCCCTCCCCCCCACCCTCACATTCAAACTATGCTTATGGCCACAACCTAAATGTTGTTTACAGGGTTTAAGATGAGACATTTACTATGTGTCCTGACGAGTCTCTGACACACACATATGTGCCTTAAACCTTTGTTTACTCAGAGGCACCTGAACAGGGAGGGTCCGAGGGACGAGACACTAAAAACTTACCATCATTAATGTATTCTCTTAGGAATGCTTGAGCATGAGTAATGAACAACATTTTTCAACAAAATATCTGAGAGATGTATTATCACCTAAACGAAAACAGTAAAGAGATTTGATCTCTACAGATGAACACTTAACCCTGAGGAACGTTTTGTTTTTAAAGGGGCCTTGCATTGCATAGTCTGCCCTACACAACCAGAAATACAAATTACTGTATGGACTCTGCTCTCAAATTTCACAGTAACTCACAAAGCGGCAATTCCCCAGTGAGCTCCTGACTTCTGCCCGGCCTGGATGAAGAGCGACAATCCGATGAGGTTGATGGTGGGAGCAATGGCCAGCGGCCCGATGAACCTCAGTACTAGGCCCACGAGACCCGACAGCCCTAGAACAAGCTGAAGCACTGAGGCCACTAGAATGGCCCCCTGGATCTACAAAAAGACCAAAAGAGGTCAGAATGTTCTGAGAACACGTATGGAAATTGTTCAGTTTTAATATATATATATATTTTTTTTTAATTTACGGTAACATGTTTTCTGTTTCAAAACAATAAAGGGATATTTTTGGGAAGAGCAAAGTTTAAACCACACAGTATCAAACCACTCATTTATTTTTTTCATCATAAAATATAATTTGTTTTTGCCATGAAAATCTGTGAATGATTATATTATATGAATTACCTGATTGATGTCATAATTTCTTGTAAACTCTGCATAAATCAACAATGTTTGTATAAATTGATGACAAAAGCATCCACTAATGAATAAAGGCAGAAGTTCAATGAGAGTATTGTTGAGGATTGAACTTGTTCGCGAAGCTTCAAGCAATTTCATTTTATAATAAGCACAAAGTGGATCATTATCATCTGTCGGTCTCTGGACACTTACAGTTCCTTCTGACGCATGACTCACAGTTCAGAACAGCCATGAAACTCCAGCATGAAGCGAATGCTGCAATTATTTTTGATCTGCTTTGCAATTAAATTTCCTACATTACCTCACGGATGCGGACTTTCCACACCTCATCGCCATCCACGAGGAGCGCTGCTGTGGCGTTGAGGTCAGGCATGGCACTCGTGTTTGGGCACCTCCACTTGGGAAGGGCGAGGATAGCCAAAGTCGGGGTAATGAAGGTGAATGTCCCTCCTTGGAGAATTGGCAACCTGAGAAGGCATAAAGGACGTTAATTTAGCGTCAAAACTATTTTATGCATCATCATAAAAGCATTGGCAGTAGTCAGAGAAAACAATGTAAGATTCTCTTCATTGATTTATAGAGCACATAAAAATCATTAAAAGCAAATGCTTTGGATGAAAAACGGTCCGAATGATTTTAAAATATTTTTATTAATATTCTGTCATTATTTACTCAGTCTCGTGTCATTTTAACCCTGCATGACCTGCCTTATTTAGAGCTTCTTTTATAGCTAGCTAACAATTGTTTCGTAACACTGAGTGCAATTGAACTGACTTGACCTGAATGATGACAAATGTCTTTATTTATACATTTGGCACTATCTTATTTACTTTGCCTACTGTTTTTCTGTGGAATCGTACCCATTGTTAGCATTGTTAGCGCCATGCTTGATTGTTTTGACGTACTAAAACAGTGTAGTTTTTACACTGAACAAAATGGCACTTTTGAATAGAAAGAATAGATCCTTTATCGGGCCTAAATAATTGATATCCCTAAATATTTTCAGAAGTATTCGTGTAAGCGTTTTGGATAGTTTGGTGTTTCTGATGAATAACTAAAGTTATTTAGCTTGATTTAATGCTGTATATTGAGCTGTGAATGTGACAAGATATTAAGAAAAAATGCAATGCTGATCAACGCCACCTAGTGTGCAAACATAAATTAGCAGAAGGCAATAAATTGTTTCGCGCTCTTTGTGAAAGCAAAGTTTGCAATGTTTTCCTGTTTATTTCTGTGAAGTTATGAAACAGTCTGTAGAATATAACGCAGTATCTCAATGCAATAACTCTTTTATCCATACAATGAAATTCAGCTTCTCAGTATTCGCGGAACCAGCTGAAATGTGTTTTTTTTTTAGGTTGTGCAGTAATCAAATCAAGTCAAGTCACCATTACTACTACTTTAGAACTTTATAGAATTAGATTGTCAAAGCAGCTTCACAGAGAGTAGCAGCAGAATAACTATGAATTAACTGTAAATTCATGGACTTTTTCTTTTGGCATAGTATATAAATCACACACTGAGAAACGCTTATCCTAGTACCTGGTACCAAGAGTAGTCTGTAGCAAAGTGCACATGCCCGAGACGAAGAAGATGGTAGAGATGAGCTGACTTTTAGCAGAGTTGTTCTCTTTGATGCACAATGGCTCGGCTAGGATCAGAGGAATTGCCAGGATGCCACCGAAAGCCAGTATGTAATGCTGTGTGATGCAAGAAACAGGAATGAATTGCGATGAAACGCTAAGACACCGGGCTTAACTCGTTATGAGGGGCGAGACGGGGAAGACAGATGATCACAAAAAAATGTTGCAAATCTTAAATGTGGCCAGGGAGACGTGTGAAAAATGGAAGACAGATGTTGGCCTATCTGTTGTGAATTGAAAGCCCCTTTTTACTCTCAGCAGTACGCTTCATAAATTTGTCGGGCTCCGAAAAAGTAAAACTTGGCTGAATGCTTAACATCTTTGACAGGAGATTACGGTACGGATATGGAGACTGTGCACAGAAGAGAATTTACACAGCAGGAGAAACAGGGAAATAAACTTTATTCACACTTAAATTCCTGTTGTTTTATTGTTTTGGTTTATGCCTTCACAGCTGCCTTTCCCCTAAAGTCAAGTAGAGGGGGCAAAACAGTTTTGAATGGGACTTAATTTCATAAGCCTAGAGGGATTGTATTTATGTAAACGGCAGTAATGAAAGCAGAAACGAGTCAGGGGCTCTAAGGGAGTCTGCGCTGACATGAAATACCAGGTTTCTCCCCGCTTTTTCCTCCCCTCTGTGACGCCAGAGAGATGAAAGCGAGTTTGCTGAAGGAATGAGGCTTCTTCTTTGTATTCCTCTTTGCGTTCAGAACATCATCTTACCTCACATGTCAATGCGTGTCCCTTGTGTACCTTCCTGCCCTTTCTCTCCCCCCACCCAGTTGTCTTTGATCTCCATGTGTCATCCGGGCTAATAAGTGAAACACTTTGGCTCATATTCCCCTCACCTTAAACATCAGATGCATATAACAAGGAATAACACTGTCTAGAGTGGCAGTAAAACCTTGAGGCGCTCACAGTGATCATGAGGATTTCAAGGGTCAAAACAAACAGTAGTCATTCATTTCACTGAGAATTGATAGTTTTAAGTGAAAGAGATCATTGGCGATGCAACGTGTATAAAAAAGGAAACAAGAACATTTACTAAAACCAAAAAGTTTTCGAAATCACTCAAACTATAAGTGGATGTACGGTCACTTTTGCTGTTGTTCAGCAAAATGTTGTGGCTGAAATCCAGTCATGTCAATTATAATCTGCACATTCGTGAGTTTTAGGAAAGTTCCTCATTTAGAATTGACTAGTTTTCAAGTTAGTCTCATGAATTTGCTATATTGACTAAGAGAAAACTGCTTGGTTTGTAAGCTGGGAGAATATCTAGCAACTTATTAAGTTAATTGACGTCAGGTCTGTAACATGATTAGCTATAAAATGGATTTCTTAGAGATGCAGAGTCTCTCAGAAGTAAAGATGAGCAGAGAACATCAAAAGATTCTGAGAAACCTTTGTGTGTAAGGGACAAGGCTAAAGAGCTTTGTTGGATGCCTGTGGTCTTCGGCCCTTAGATGACACTGCATCACTCAGAGATTACTTAATGGGCCCAGGAATACTTCCAGAAACCACTGTCGGTGGTGCCATCTGCAGATGACAACTAAAGCTCTATCATGCAAAAAGGAAGTCATATGTGAACTTGGTTCAGAAGAACTGTGGGCCAAGACTCGTTTAAAATGGACTGTTTCAAAGCGAAAAAGTGTTCAATGGTCAGACGACTTCAAATTTGGCATTCTTGTTGGAAGTCCATACCGTATAAGTGCATACGGTATAGGCTGCTTGCCTGTTTTGGGAAGCACTATGAATGCTGAAAGGTATATAAAGGTTTTAGAGCAACCTATGGCTCTAAAACTTTGTGTATTTCAGCAAGACGATGCAAAACCACATAATGCAGCTTTTACAATAACATGGCTTTGTAGTAGAAGAGTCCGATGCAGAATTGGCCCACCTGCAGTCCAGATTTTTCCCCTTAGAGAAGGTTTGACGCATCATAAAACAAAGAATTCAAAGATGACCTTAAACTCTTTAGGCAAGAACGGGAAACTCATAAACTTGATGCCCAGACAAGTTCTTTTGAAAAGAAGAGGAGATGCTACACCATGGAAAACATGTCCCTGTCCCAACTATTTTGAAACCTGTAGCAGGCATCAAATTCTAAAAGAGAAATTTTAAATGCTAAATTTGAAACTGAGAAATATTACACTTCTATAAAAAAATAATAATTTTATACAGAAAATTGTAAAATCTTACGCATTCTTTCAGTTTTAATTTTTTTCAAATTTAAAAAACGTCCAAACCTTTTTTTCAGGTTCAGGTTCAGGGTGTTTATGACAAATACAATCAGAAAATGTCCTGGCTCCTCCAAGGTTTATAATGGCAGTTAAGATTTTAAATCTTCATTTGTATAAGAAAAAAAAAACTTGTGTGTAATTTTTATATAAGCCAAAAATTAGACTTTATTCATACCATTTCTTACTCTTACTCATCCAGAACACTACTTATGCGAATGTGTGTATAAAAAAGCTTAAAAAGCTGAAGTTCAACTCAACTCAAAGTTCACCTAAAAATGAAACCTCTATCATCATTTACTCATCCTTGTGCCGTACCCAGCCTACATGATTTTCTTTCTTCTGCAGAACACAAAAGACATTTTAAAGAATGTTGGTAACCAAACAATTTTGGTGACCACTGACATCTGGTAAATTATGGCAAGAATCAATTTGGGGTGAACTATCCCTTTAAGCAATATAATTTTAAACACTGCAAACAAATTAGGCAACTTGTGAACTTGCAGCGTAAATATGTATTTAATTTTACATTAAAATGTGGACAAAAAACACACCTGAACTCAAGGGGTCAATGAAATTAGCCTCATTGTATGTAAACAATATACAGGTGATTAGGGCAATGCTGTCCCTGTACATCAAAAAAGACAGGAAATGTATTTAAAAAAGCAGATTCTGTGAGCTACCAGGTGTGGCCAATCATCAGAGCAGCATTCCTGTGTATTAAGCAGTTAAAGTAAAATCTTTAGTCACCATGATCATCCCCTTTAAGGCAACTCTCCCACCCAGATGATTACACATTTTCTTGGCATGAACTGAGCAGAACTTTAGCCTTAAGCTGTCAGTTTAACCCTACAAGGCCATTAAAGGTCTCCTGTGTCAGTAGTTCAAATGAGGAGAAACCTGTCTGCTTAGGATATGTGTGCTTTAAGGCGCTTCACGTGTGGCAGGGGTTAAGCCGCATTTGTCGTATGTTGCCTCTTACCTGAAAACCCAAAAGAATGCAGAGGTACCAGGGGGGTCGATCGTTGATGGCGTAGATAAGGTTGCCTTCAGGCTTCGAGTCCAGACCCTCTTCCAGACTGTTGGCATGGGGGTTAGCAATAACGATTTTCTCAGGAACAAGACTGCCATCTGAAATCTGAGGGTATTATTCCAACATATTGTAAGAGACTCAGAAACAACTACTACCAAAAAAATATAAAAGCAGGACATTTATCTGTCGTCATTTACTCACACTGATGTTGATGACTTTTAAATCCATATGTCTTCCGTGGAAAACACAAAAGGATGATGTTATTTAAACTACTGTAATTGTTTTTTTTTGTTTTTTTTTTGACATGGCACTCTTCATGGCTTTTTTTCCCAAATATTTACTTTCTTGCATGACTCCAAGTCACCTTTTTCATCTTGTGCTTTATTCTCATTGTGAAGTTCATTCAAATGAGCACTTATTTGCCAATAATGGGCCTTTCAGAGACTGTTCGGTCTGTGGTTGATCTGCTGTTAAGAAAAACCAGGACAGCACCTCACGGGGATACACGATACAACAAACAAGTGATTCGTTTTAAACGTTATGGTCCAGCGCATATGAAAGCATGAAAAATGCAAAAAAAAAAAAGACTGCTCTTTTCTTTTCATAAGCAACATGCCCGTAGCTTAAATTCAATATGTAGTGTTTCTTTATAAAGAGAGAATCAGGATTCATTCACGCGTGAAGAAAAAAAAGCCATTATGATGATGTGAGATTGATGATGTCTTAAAGGCATAGTTAACCAAAATTGAAACTTTTGTCCTTATTTACTCACCCTCGTGCCATTCCAAACCCGTTTAACCTTCTTTTTTCTTTGGAACACAAAAGATGATTTTGGCAGAATGACAGTGTCAGTCACCATTTCTGTTATTGAATGGGGAAGGAAAGATGCAATGACAGTAAATGGTGATTGAGGCTGTTTGAATAACATCATCTTATTGTGTTTTCCACGGAAGACATATGGATTTAAAACAACATCAGTGTGAGTAAATGACGACAGATGAATTTCCTGCTTTTACAGAACTGACAGACACAGACAGATAGATAGAAAGACAGACAGATAGGAAAGGAAAAGACGTGACAGGAATTCGTGCTCTGCATTTAACCCATCCAAGTGCACACACACACAGCAGTGAGAAGTGATCAACCACGCACGCACACAGCGTGAACACACACCTGGAGCAGTGTGTGTCTACTCGGTAGCAGTGTCTACTCGGATAGACAGATAGATAGATAGATAGACAGATAGATGGCCTCAGCTTTCTAATTCATGTAATACACG
>JAUMHP010000084.1:7944743-7954927 GCA_032361065.1 Enteromius trimaculatus
GTGTCTACTCGGATAGACAGATAGATAGATAGATAGACAGATAGATGGCCTCAGCTTTCTAATTCATGTAATACACGTGCCCGAATGACTTAATAGGAACGTATCACTGCGTTTTTGGCAAACATAACATTTAAATTAGTCACTGTAATAACAACTGTTGACAAGCGTCCAGTTTGACAAGAGAACTTGTATGCAAATAAGCTGTTTCAATATTCAAATTCAGCTAGTAAATGTACCACGTTCCTTAGTTGGGGATTGGCATTACCACTACTGAACTCATCAAATGAAACGGACCGGACACGTGGGCCTTTTCTGAACGATATGTACTTCCACCTACTGCTCCTTAATATCAGCACGGTGGGTTTTTGGAAGCACTTATAAACCCCTCGGTCTGTTTCCCCACGAAAATGATTACTCTGAGTACGAGTGGCATTTAAATCCATTAGCTGTTGTTGTGTACTTCAACTCTGCCATGCTCCAGAAGCTCTGATGGGTTTTTTTTTTTTGTGCCAGTCAGTAGTCACTTCAAAGCCGCAATTAATGATAAAAATACATGTAACTACATATGTGTTGATGTTGTCAAAGGCTTTGCATGCTGTAAACAATTTCTGCACATATCTGGGTTTTATTAGCGGTTACAGTCAGAACAAAAATAGCTCATACAACTCAGAATACGCTACCGCCTCCGAGTGGTAGCTGTTGGGTACTTACATTCACATTAATATCAGTTCTAGCTGACTCATGGATTGATCCACCTTGGTGAACCTTACTTACATGGATACCTCTACCAGCTTAGTCTAGAAGAAGTTTAAGTGAATTCATTTGTGCATTTTCACAGCAGCCAGAGACACAAGCTCACATAACACATGTTATGTTACACATTCTGTTACGTAATATTGTTTAGGCTACTAGGCTAATGCTGCAATTAGGTTTGCAGACTTTATGCAAATGTTTAATCAAGGGTTTAGTTACTTATGACCTGAAATTCCACATGCTAGTGACTAATCTTTCATAAAATTCAGTATATCAGCAAAATCTTGTGTGGGTTGTTGTTTGACCATGGTGGTTATTCTTGCACTTAAAGAAGTAAACAGTGGAAAGGAAGAAGTGGGAAAATGTTATGTTTATCTGAAATAACAAAAAGACAGTGTCCCACTTTCCCCTCCGAAGCCATTTGACCTTTATAAATCTGCTTTCAGTTCGTAATTAAATTACTCTGGTCTTTATTAGCCCTTTCCTCCACAGCACATGAAACAAAATGACAGGCAGGAGCTTATTCATTGGTTAGTCTCTATATTTGAAAAGATGTAATGTTAAATACACATCTGTTACATAAATAATCACATTTAAATTATTAAAGATATATCCTCAGAGAATGCACGGCTAAATAAATAATATGAATGATTTTAATTTGTTTATTAGTTCTGAGGGGAAAAAAATCTTTTCATTTTTCTCACCCCAATATCGGATTTTTATTTATAAAATGTGTAATTTATTAGTTAAATAAATGTGTGATATTAATAAAAAAAAGTCATATTTTAAGGATGCGGAAAACACTGTTTACAAAAGTAATTTTTCTCAACTTTATTAACATATATTTATTTATTTTTACATTTACTATCAGCAAGTTTTATTTGTAAAATGTATAATTTACTGACGTTTATACTTAAAACAATTGTTCATATAAAAAATATATATATTCTATCTGATTTTAAGAATGTTTTAAAAAAAAAAATGCGTGCAAATGTTTCTTTTACATCATACTGAAATCAGACTATTATTTATTATAAAATGTCTGATGCAGTTTTATTGCATATTTGATTTTGTTGGTATGTGTGTTTGGAAACTGGCACTGTAAACCATATTAATAATACATAAAGTGGTGGCAACAAGAATTTCACTAAAACTTTAGCCAAAGGTTACAATATGGGGCCTCTCAAAACAGCAAATTATGTCGTATTAACTTCTCAGATTACTCGTACAGTGCTGCATAATTCCATAATGACGAGACGGTTACGATGATGTGGAAATTATCCTAAGTTTGGAATCCAGTTTGAACTACAACAGTTTTTGTTCTTTGTTCTTTTGTACAGTGAGCACAATCATGGATATATATATTAGCCTAACCTCTGTTAACCCACAGTGTTCTAGAAACCAGTGTTTCACATTCAACTAACTAGTGATTAAAACTGACAAAACAAGGCCCCTGGAACAATTCCAGGGCTTTCCATAAAAAACACGTGATGATGAGAGACAAACAGCAATTGATAAGACCATGTTTGTTTTCCACAAGATCGAGCTGTTTTGATTTAGAACAATGTTTTTGGTACTTACTTCAAAAGTCGGGTCTGTGGCGCCGTGATTTCTTAACACAACGTCAAGCTTTTGGTCCGGCTGAGTGAGATGCATAGCTGACCTGTAGGCAGCGGTCACACTTCTGAGAAGTTGAGAGAGAGAGAAAGAGAGACACTGGCCTTTGCAGTTGGCTGGTCAGGCTGGTTGTCAAGGAAACCGGAGCTGTGAGTTACATGTGCCTTATACTCAGCATTTGTGTAATCGGCAGCTTGACTGAGGGTTTTGGAGTCATGTGCCTGCCCGTGGACCGCCGCTGCCGACACTGATAGGGTCGCAGGACCACACGAGTGCTCCCAGAGTTTGTGTTGATTTCAGGCATATTAAAGCAACCCTGACTGAGCATGAGGAGGACCAGTAGAGCAGGAAACATGCCGAGTAGAGCAGTGAAAATCATAAATCTATGCTCCAATTTGAGACACATTTAACCAGAAATGAGACACATTTAATGAGAATTTACCCTGCATTCATCAAGAACTAAACAGCAGCCCTTATTACTTAAAAGAAACTTTAGGAAAGAAAGGAAACATATAAATAATAATAATAATAATTTATAAATTACTTTCACATTCTTCAGTAAAGGTATAATAATGTGCCTGTAGTTATATTTTAATAATTAATATTATATTATACAGTTAGGAGGTATATAATAATAATTTTATTATTATCATTATAAATTACTTCCATACAACTTCAGTATTAATGTATATTAATGTGCAGCAATTATTATATTATATTATATTATATATAAAAGGTTTATGATGATTGTAAATAATAATAATAATAATAGTGTTATTATTTATAATATAATATGTTGTCCTGTTAAATGTACTTTTTTTAATGTCTGACTATATTTGGTATATTTGGTATAACTATATTATATATTTAGTATATTTGATAAATTAACAGGTCTTTACTAAGGTTTTTTTTTAATTATTATTATTTTCCCATTAAATGATGATGATGATGATTTAGACCAGCACATCTGGTTTGTGAGATGTATGTGAAGTGTATGTGAAGCATTGAGTGAAAGATAAGTTTTGCTTGTGAGGAACACATCAGATTTGTGGAATCACCACTACATCAGTTTGATTATGACACTACAGATCCCTTTTGCATTAAGTGTCTTTTCACTGTCACTAATCTGACTGATTGGCAGTGTGTCATCAGGATCCCTGACAGCAGCTCGCTTTAAACCGTTTCATCATTATGACTTTGTAGTTGTCTGCTGGACTGATATGTGAATTGACCCCTCTTTACCAGACCCCTCATTCTGCCCCCCTCATCAGCCAAATAAAATACTGCCAATCAATAGATCACACTCAACAAGCCTTTATAAAGTCATCAGAGGAGGACGACTGACAGCCGCTCTGAGTTTGTCATCACAAACTGGGTGAAAAGTGGCAGCAACTCTGCTCTCAGGGTCATTAAAGATGTTCAGATGTGATTTGCGTAACTTTTCGCCTGGAATTTTACTGTTTGTGTTTTTTGCTTTTTCAAGCATGGTCACCAACCCCCTATGTCCAACAGCTGGACTGATGTCTTAATATATAGAACAACTATAAAAAAATATTTAAAACAATTGTTGATAATTGCCTATGCTTACTTTTCCGTTTTTTTCCATTCTTAATAAATTATTTAGCTATTTAATGATAATTTTATATAATGTAATATAATATGTGAGCATGTGCGATATGGCTATATATCCCCCTAATCTCACACCTACTTGTGTTATATTTTGTTGATAAGAATCTTTATTGTCATTATACAGAAGTACAACGAAATTATGCGCAGTCTAAAAAAAGATTTCAAATGAAAAACAAACACTTAAATAAACAAACAAACAAACAAACAAACAATTGTGTATGAACGTAAAAACAGATAAATATATATTACATATCTTCACAGTTGCAGTTGTTTTTTAGTGAATGTTTTGCAAATAACATAATTTCGAGAGGATCGCTGAATGAATTAACCACGCACGGCTGGCAGCCCATTATCTAATCATCTCCTCGTTAATCCGCACCCAATCAAATCATTTCCCCTTCACTATAAATTCTCCCAGCTTTCATTTTTTCCACAGCTCGCTTTCCTGCACCCCTCTTCCGCCCCTTCTCCGCCTTTTCCCACATAATTCACGCCTTCCCGGGCGGCAGACGGAGACCGAGACAAAAGCCGAACTCTTGCCCACGCTAGGGTTCTATCCATTAGGGTTCGGAATTCGCCATTCTCCCGGCTCGCTCCCCAGACAGCACGCCAAATTTGCTTGTTATTTACTAAGAGGAAAGTGTGAATTCTTGAAATACACCACTGTACATAATTAATTAAAACATTAGACATTATGCAAATAAATAGATAAAAAAACTTTTTGTGCAGAACTGCTTCCTATTTTTTAAGTAAATAATTGTATTTAAAAAAAAATAATATATCAGAAACAACACCAGTCTTCATAAAAGTTGCTAGGCAATTCAGTCAAAAGTACATAGGCAGTGTTCTCATATACAGCATTGAAATAACATACCTGTCAACCCTTCCGTTTTTCCTTGTGTGAAACACATCCGACACATACAAATTTCAACCCATTTGTTCCCTCAACTTGGCAACTTCACAACCCTGTGATGCTTTTGATATCTGCAAGTAGTGGTGCGTGGATGGTGGTTATACCCACGGGTGTGGGTGGATAAGAAAAACTATTAATGATGCAAATATTAAAAAAAATTTTTTTAAATATATATCTTTTGTCTGTGTTCGCCTGTTTTGGAAGATACAGTGACAGAAGAAACTTAGGCGGTGCTTCTGTAAAAATAAAAAAATCGAGATTGAGATATAGCTTACACTTAAAAAGGCTATAGTTTAATTGATTAAATATGAGTGCTGCAAGTTTCAAAGTCAGGTGCTGCGCTGCTTTCTTTAAACATGATGAGATTCATGTTTGATGAGAAATAAACATGATGAAATTTGGCCTCAGCCAAACCTATTTACTATGGAACAAAACGTACGTTAATAAGATAAAAGACTGCCCATTAGATTTACCCAAAACAAAAGATATCTCACGTTTAACCACTATAGAGACAGTAAATTCCAGAAGATCTGGGCAAGGTAAGGTGCTGTCAGTGGCTTCATAAGCATTGAATGAAAGCTGATGCCTTGGTGCCCTCATCTCTGAAAACTTTCAAATAGATATTATATTTACTGTTAATTAACTGTATATCTGAAGTTGAATCTACATACATCTCACCAAACAAAACTCTTAAAACACTCTGTGACACAAAAACAGTACTATATATAAAGTTATTGTGAATTTGGGCATCTGCCATGAAACAAACATGGTCTGATATCACTAAAATGTCTCAGCCAGGCCGATTACAGGAACAAACAGAACTGTTGTATATAATATAACATAATCAAAATGGCTGCATATATTTGAAAAAAAAAATACACTAAACATCATAATATTGTGAAAAATAATTATAATTTTTAAAATGGCTGTTTTCTAATAATATATTTTTCATGTAATTTAAAATGGCTAGCAGAAAAAAAAAGGAATAGAATGGAATCCTTTGACCAACAGAGTCGGGATAGGAAACAATGAGTAGCCCACATTCATTAGCCCTGACCCTGAAAGTGACAGTTTAATCAATTTAGACTCTGACACAGTTTACCACACAAAATGAAAGGTTTAGGTCTCTGTCATAATAAACATGACGTCTGCAGTCATGCCTTATCGACGCACCTCATTCTCAGAAAATCTTTGACATAGATTAACTCACATGAAACTCACATGCGCTGAATACAATGGGACATATGTCAGATGGCAAAAATTTATATATAATAGAGCTTCTATTCCACTCAGTGGAGATCAGTGTGATTTAAGAAGAAAATTAACATATCAAATAAGAACAAACCTATTCCTCCTGTTTCATGCCATTCCTTTAAATGAACGTGATCAAAGCTGAAATGAAATACTGCTGTTTTCTCGTACAACTTGCCAGGAATAGTCAGCGTTTCCATATGGACAAGCTGTGACGGTGCTCAGGGGCCCCCAAGCTAAAGGGGGTTGTGTGGGGACTCTAAGTAGTCAGTGAACTTAAGTAGAAAGGACACGACAGAACGCTAGTACTACTAATGCGAAAATCCCTACAAACATAATTATTTGCAGATGATTTTAAAACATGTTTGCAGTGGAGTTGTTTGCATGTGGTAACATGTGGGCCGCGTTATTATAAACTATGCATCATAAATATAAGTTTTGACAGTTTCATTGAACATCTGTTTTGAACATTCATTGCATGTCCATTTTGCTACAGATCGGGTTTTACATGATTACACTTCTATGATTATACTAGAGTAATACATATAGGTTATATCCAGAATGCATACAATCCAATGATAAAATATAGAATAATAAAGGATAATACTATAAATATGTTTAACTTTGGACATAAATCACTCAAAAAACAGACATACGGACAATGTTTTTTGCCCATCAAATTCCCATAGATACTAAAACTTTTGTGCACCTATATGTATATTGAGATACATGCTTCGGTATTAAAGTCAGCTAATTGTTAAATTCAATTATTATTAGTTAATGAATAAAAGTTTAAATTAAAACATGTTCCTATGCATAAAATTGTAAACTGTCGCTGTATCATGGGCAGGTTTTAAAGGGGAAAAAACAATGAAATAAAAAAAAAAGAGAGATAAATTAAGTTTAATCTTAAAGTTAGTAATTCCTTAAAGGTGCAGTAACATAAATGTCAATGTAAATTTACATTAACATTTTTGATTTTGGTTATTATTTTTAGGATTACAATACAATATTGTATGTACAAAAGTTTATTTGATTATTACATTTTTAAATTATAAATTAGATGATTTAAAAAAAGTTCCATTGTTGCATACCTGATTATATTATTTATATTTATATATATCCTTATTATATTATTTCTTTTAACTGTACATTACATTGACCTTTTTTAATCATATAGCGTAGTTTGTTCAGCAGAGGGCAGCATGTCTCATCTTATGCACCAATGCAAACTCCTGACATCATCAACCCTGGGGTAGACATATCCATGGTAACCCATGAATGAATTCACACAGCTGACTGTAATGAATGAAATGGACCAAAAGCTAAATGCCGAAGAAAGATGTGTCACACCAACACTTAACCATTAGGATTTGCTCTTGGTGAATATTTAGCATTATGTATAAAGCTCAAGATTTGCCTGCTTCGTATTCCAGTTAGCCTCTGCTGGTAGATGCTGTAACTACACCATTCTGTCTTTCTCCAGGTCACCAAATAGACCTCTGAAGAACACAACATCTGGGCTTAATCTCTAGTACAGTTACATGTCCAACAGGAAGAGACCGATAACATGTCTGTTCAACCGAACCAGGCCAATTAGCTTCCTGTGAACACGGAGTAGACAGTCAATAGTGACACCGAGGGGTCACTGGCCACTGGCTTTTAATGACATGCTGAAAGGAATCAGGATTAGCGAGGGATGATGTCATCACTGCCACCAGCAACTGTGTCCTGAATGACATTTCTATTACTCTGTGTTGGCTTATAAAGAAACACACTGCCGGTTTAATGTCACAGAGACCTGGAGAATGAATGTTCGCGGGTGACGAAAAACTGCGGGGATATAGTGTGCTTTTCCACTGATTTATTTGCTCATGAATCATACAGTGGATGGCTGAATTTGTATTGCTTCATGCAGCAAGAATGCACGATTTGTTCAAGTCTCGGTACGACTTCTCGAAGATACAATAGATTCCAATACATCTGTGTTACATTACATCTGCATTAGATCACTGTATGACTAGCCTTTTTTGGAAACAGGATTATTTAGTGATACGGGAATATACTGTATGTCATGTTGCCCCTGCACACGATATTCACTATTTTTTTCATCCCAGCAAGAATGGAAGCTTAGTTGCTGTTGAAACCAACGGTTCTGTTTGTTGTTTTCACTAATGGGCATTTGATTGAATAAGCTCATTTCCAAACAAGAGTTATGGGAATATGTTAATATTGATGTCAGGTAACCATACAATCGACAGTCGCCATTGACACCCACACTGTAAAGAAATTGCATGAAAAACTGTCAAATGACTGGTAGAAAATGGTAAAATTACAGTAAAATATTGTAATTTAAAAAAAGTAAAAGAAAAAAGATTTTTTTTCTGTAACACTTAAAATTATTGTTTTTGCAACTTATTTAAATTAAAATATTTTACTGTAATTGTATTTTTTTTTAAGGAAATTCAGAAAAGCAAGATTGCTTTTGTTGAATCATAGCCATAAATCAAAGTTGCCAGTAATTCAATTAAAAATAATGAAAACTATCAACAACAAAAAAGGTTTAAAACTATTATAATTGTGCACCTGTTGCTTTAAATGCTCAAGCTCTTTAAAGTTGGATGCATTCTGATTAGTCGTCAATGTTGTTATTGTTCATTAGCTAGAAAAAATATAACTCTAAAAGTGATTCGAATAATACTGTTGCTCTTTGTTGTTATGAAGTTGCGGTATTTCTCATAGATTAAGAACATCTATTAAAACTTCATAGTTGTCATTATAGTTATCAGTCCTTGTTGTGGAAGAGCCAATCAGTATCAAACTTCAAGCTTTAGCATTTAAAGCGACCAGACAACAAAACTGCAGCATGATAATAATCAGAATGCTACTGTCCGTTGGTGTGGGTGCTAGTATAGTTATCGTTATAATTATTGTTATAGTTATCATCCTTTTTATGGTCTTCCTTTTGTGATCTTTGTGGAGTGAATGATCCAATGACTCAATCATAAATACATTCCAGTGTTTTGAACAAATCAATCCATTAACTGATTTAACGACTCAACGTTTGGTTCGGTTAAGAATCACTGACAGAAAAACCTTATCACCATAGAAAAGACTCAAACTAGGGAATCGTTGTGTACTCGGACGTCATGATGGTTACTATATATAAAAGGTAGTCATGATGGCTGATTCAGTCAGAACTGGATCTCAAAATTCTCTCAATTCTGTCTGTGTGTTTCATCCATCCGTTTTCTTTGTCTGCCTGCTTTCATTATTCATTATGCTTTCACTCGTCGCTCGTTCTTTTGATTCATCTGCCACACTCAATGTCAATATCTGCTGAATCCATTAGGTATTATTTTTAGCCCGGCTTTACAAAGAAAGAAAACATTGGTCTAAATCTAGACACGTTCTCTTTACACAGACTCTCTTTTTTCCGTTGGCTGACTTCCTTTCAGTCGCAAGTTGGAAATTGAATTTGCATGCCACCGCAGGTTATAAATATATATATATATATATATATATATATATATATATATGTGTTTGTTTGTACGAGACCTTTACATTTCCTTCAATAAACTTCCAGATTTCAGATTCATATTCCAGTTACAGTTCTGCGTCCTTAATTTAATTTGGATTCAAATGAGTTCTTGTGAATGGCGCACAATCCTGCCTCACACACACACACCTTTCCATTCACAATGCGACTCTCTCACACACACATGCTGCGGTATATGAGCCACCCCTTCCCCCACCCCCCTCCGGCTGGCTTTTTCCTGAATGGATGCTGAAGCTCAGGGACCGGCAGCCTCCAAGCTGCGGCTGTGGCTCAGAAAGGGAGGGATGCTGGAGGAATTAGTGGCTTCTGTCGCCATTACATGTGCTGCAAGCTTGAAACATCCAGCCTCTCATTCGATGTAGCGGAAGGGGGGGGGGGGGGGTGGTCTGTCACAAGTCGCGCCTCTGTGGCACTCTCCGGATCACAGCAGCGGGAACCCTCGCCTGAATTCTAGTGTTTCCA
>JAUMHP010000084.1:7958839-7970817 GCA_032361065.1 Enteromius trimaculatus
TTTGCCCCTTTAGGACTAATTGCTTGCTGTTTTCCCCACATGTACGTCGCTTTGGATAAAAGCGTCTGCTAAATGAACAAATGTAAATGTAAATGTAAGTGAATTATTTTAAAAAATGTGTTATCCTTGAACCAATCATTTTATGCCTGATAAAAAAACAGGGTGTTACTGGGATATCTTGTTCCAATTCAAAAGAGCTGTTGAACTAAACTATTTGGTTGTCACATTCACAATGAAATGAATATAAATTTTTTTTTAAATTTTGTTTGTCTTGCTCAGCTAATAGATTAGGCCAGCAGTTCTCAATCCAAGTCCTCACAAACACCTCGCAATCCCAGGTGTTTGCACAGCCAGGTCAATAGAGGACTGAAGGAATGCGTTTGATGGCCGTTCACAGGAGAGGTGTTACATTTCCCTCACAAATTCAAAACAAGAAGCAGAGAAAATGCACGCCACAAACTTCATTTTATCTCCATCCATCATTCCCAGAAATAAGAAGGCAGTCATCTGGTCAGGTGAAGTTCAAGATTGTTCTCGATTTTGTGGTGTTGATGGTTGGCATGGTTTCTCTAGCAGAAGTCACACATGAAAGTCAAGTTGTAGGCGGGCATGAGGTGGCTGAGGCCTTAAAATCTTCTAGGCCAGCCAGTGACAGGAACACAGAGCGCAGACTAAGAATAAAAACTCACAGGCTCTTTCTAATCTCACGTTTCAGAATATGTGTCATCTCAAAGTGTCAAGAACACAGTAACACAACACTTACACTCAAGTTTGGTGTGTGTGTGTGTGTGAGAGAGAGAGAGAGAGAGGCTGATGCAGAAGATTGCTGTGATCTATAAAAACACATAGACATTGACGAAGAAACGGAAATATGGTCATATAATTGAGACTCGATTGTCTTGAACAAGTAATCACCCTAATAATAACATATCAATGTCCTTCCAATAAATAAAACACCTTAACAAGAACACCATAGGAACCACTAATGCAGTATAGAATCTTCTAACAGTGCAGAAATTACACACATCACCTTTAAATGTGTTATTCTTATAATTCACCTTGGTTAGTCTGAGTAGAAAGTGCTGGTTTAAAAGCATGCAACGGCTGATGTTTTCAAACGCAATCTGTATTATTGATGTGCCTTTGGTAAGTGCAGGGAGCTTAGTGTGCATTATACAGTATGATGTCATTACACGTGTAGTGAAGGTCTCACGGGGGGCTCGTGAACTCTTTCGCTATGAAATCATCTAATCAAAAATCAAGCAGATGAGGGTATATTGGGGGAATGAGTTCATATGCAGCTCCCTCACCTATGATGTCAGAATTTTTAAAGATAAAAGAGAGATCGAATGAACGGAGGTCATAACCTGAAGTATTCATTAGAATATTACAATTTTAATGTGCAATGTGGCTCCAACTATATTTTATTCATTCTCGGTGTGTTGTGATGTTAACTCATTCTTCAGGCTGATGTAAAATGAGGTAGTCAAGTATTTTTGGCCGTTTTGTTCATTCTTTGGCTGAATGACTAAGTCTCTTGTATTCTGTAGTTTATCTTCTTCCTGCTGGCTCAGTATCCAGGAGAAGCCTGATTAAATAAGCGATGAAGGGTCCATGCTAACTTCTGTTTAACTCAAAATCAGTGGAAAGAATTAACTGATTTTAGAAGGACTTTTTCTATTTGATTTTAGCAAAGTAGTTCAAGCAGTCGAGCAAGAAAGTATTGACGGCTACAAGAATGTATTGGTGTCCTGAGACAGCTGGAAAAGGAATCTCACCAGTACACACATAGCAGGTACATAACCTCATATAACACCATTTTAAATATTTGTACATTTGGATATTTATCAAATGAAGCACATAGCTGTAGATGAGTTAAAAGCAAATTTGTATTTTTAAAGCTGGACGCACTTTGAATTTTATAATTTAAAAGAAAAAAAAAAAAGTAAAAAAAAAATAAAAAGTTTAATTTAAATTTTATGTTATGTTAGATAATATAGAGAAATACAATTGGGAAAAGTGACTGTGAGATAAACAATGAAGAATAAGGTGTATGAAAACATATATTAAAAGCAGGGAATGTTTTTTTTTTTATTTGAAGATGATGATAAATTTAGCTTCATTTTCTTAATTATAATTTGCAAGTATTTTCTGTTGCTTCCAAAGGACAGTATTTAATGGAATATATATATATATATATAACAAAATCTTGATCCTGTTGAAAAGTTTTCACCCCCAGCTCTTAATGCATCGTGTTTCCTTCTAAAGCATCAGTGAATGTTTGAAACTTTTGTAATAACCGTGTTTGACTCCCTTAGTTGTCTTCATTTGAAAAAGATGGATCTTAAAATCATACAGTCACTGCTAAAAAGAGTTTGAATATGCAAAATATGCTGGAAAACTGAAGAATCTGCAGGACCTGGAGAATTTTTCTGAAGAACGGTGCTCATTTTAACTGTTCATAACAAACAAGGGACTCATGAACAATATTTATATCTTATAAATATATTATAATATCTTACTCAGGACACTACTAACTATATTAGCCTATATATATATATATATATATATATATAGTTATGACAAACAAAAGCCAATGTAGGATAAAATAGTCAGGAAATTTAAAGTCATATTTTTAGACGTAGTCAAAATAAAGTTGCGATTGCGAGACAAAGTCGTAGTGACAATATGAAAATAAAGTCACAATTATGAGAAACAAAGCAGTCATTTTGAGTAATAATGTTGAAATTGTGGCGATATAACGTATTGTGAGATATACAGTCGCAATTATGAGAAATACATTTGCGAATGCAGACTGCAGTTATAAAAAAACAACGTAACAGATGAGTAATGTAAAGTCTAAAAGTGACCAACAATGTTGGTCCAGAAGATATCAGAAGTAGCTTTCATTTTAAAGAGTAATGCTGAGATATATAGTCACAGGCATGAGAGCTAAAAGTTTTGATCATCCAGATTCTGAGTTTGTGTGATACCATAAGGAAGGATTAAACGACTTGTTTAGTTTTGTTCCCCGACAGGATGAAACCTGAAGCTTCGGCACGCACCTCTCTAGCGATCACAACAACTGCTGAGCTCATCCACGAGTCTTACCGCAACTTATCTCATCTCAGAAGTGCGACATGAGACTGTCACGTCACCTCCTGCCAGCTCAGGTGGACCCAATGCTGTTTCACAGCCCGTTGCATCCTAAAGATAATCAAGCATGTATCCTTGAGCCAGTGAGGGCACGAAACGCGTCAACTTCCCCAAATACAGTCACTACCACGGTACCCTTGTTAAAGATTCAAGTGTTTTCACTGTGTACTAGGCCAAACCTTCAGAAGAAGTAAATAATACATGTAACTCAATGCATGCACTCGTAGCCTGTGTGCACAAGTCACATTGATTCCGCTTGCTTTGTCATTGTTGTTGTTTACTATCACACAACACTTACACAACTTTGAGGTGAACATCTTTCCAAATCCCTAATCATATCAAATATGCTATTTTTATGCAATAACCAACGACTTTTGTGTACAGGATGTTCTGATTTGTGATGATAAATGTTCCACGTCTGCACACGAGACGATCCATTAAACTGTCTCTGGTGACCTTTTAGAATAAACTTCACATTTTTTGCCGATGCGGGTGTAGAAGTTGGTGGTAATGGGAAACCATTGCTGGTTGAGAGCCGAGGGCGATTTAGCATGAAAGGGAATAAACAATTCCCAGTGGAGCAGTGACTGGCAGTAGCCACATGGTGTCATAAGTTTTGCTATGGTGTCATCTGAGCATGCGATCCTTCCATGTTGTCAAACAGTTGAACCCCAGCCCTGCTTTTGTCTTTTGTCACCAACAGCCACAGACCACATCCTGAACTCTGGTTTAGCGCTCTTCCTACTGATATGACTGCTATTTCACAGTAGACAGACACACACACAGCGCTGTGACCTTTGCAGTACATTATAGTCAAGCTGGAGGACAAGACTATATGCCAGGAGTAATACATTAACCAAGCAAATCAAACAAAGAAATTTATGAGTCATATTTAGCCCATAAAACAAAAGAAAAGAAGAAGCTAGGTTTTAGGACTATTAGGATTATGGTTTATGACAATTAAAGTACATTTCTCCCTAAATTTTCATTACAGTAAAACAAGTGCATTACAGTAATAAAAATGTAATCTTAAAAAATGCATTTCCCTCAAAACTTTAATTACTGTAATGCATAGGCTATATACATACAGTGCCCTCCACTAATATTGGCACCCTTGGTAAATCTGAGCAAAGGAGGCTGTGAAAAGTAAATCTGCATTGTTTATCCTTTGATCTTTCATTCAAAACATTTACAAAATTCTAACCTATTGTTGAATTAAAAAATTGAAATGATAAGAAAATCTCATTGTGAAATAAACGTTTTTCTCCAATACTTGTTGGCCACGATTATTGGCACCCCTAGAATTTTTTTATGAGTAAAATATCTCTGAAGTATATTCCCATTCATATTAACAATTTTGAGCACTCCAGGGTGGTTATAAACATGAAACTATCCAGCCCTGGCTTCCTGTTTCACAGAAATATATATATATATATATAAATATATATATATATATGCTGCAAAAGATCAAGCTTCACAAATTAGTGAAGTGGCTTTAAGAAAAGAGCTAGAGCAGTGAAAATTACCATTTCTACCATCAGAGAAATAATTAAGAATTTCCAATCAACATACAATGTTAGGAAACTGCCTGAAGAGGATGTGTGTCTCTATCCTCCTAATACACGACGAGGAGTAGAGTTTGAGTGGCTAAAGACTCTTCAAGGACCACAGCTGGAAAATTGCAGAATATAGTATAGAGTCTCAGGGTCAGAAAACCTTTAAAAAAAATAGACAAACAGCTCCTAAATCAGCACATGTTGTTTGGGAGGGTTTAAGAAAAATTCTCCTCGCTCATCTCCAGCGTGTTCAGTTGTCAGACAGGACTGGAACTACAAATGGGACTGGCTTCTATGATCAGATGGAACTAAAAAAACTTGTTTTTTAGCAGCAATCACTCAAGATGGGTTTGGTGAACACAGGGTTAAAAAGTAATCCATGTGTACAATGACGTATACTGCTGTTGTGAGCCTATATTCCAGCTGGAGGTCCTGGCCATCTTGTTTAGACACATGGCATCATGGATTCAATTAAACAGATAACAAATCTAAAACTGACAGACTCTGTAAGAAATCTTTTAATGGGCCATGGTTGAGTCTTTCACTGGGACAATAATCCAAAACAAACATCAAAATAAACACAAGAATTAGTCACTGAGCGCAAAATGAAGCTTTTCGCCATGGCTGTCCCAGTCCTCTGACCTGAACCTGAGAGAGGTGAACTAAAGAGGAGAACCAACATGGAGCTGGTATTTTGAAGGGTCTGGAGTGATTCTGCATGAAGGAATGCTCTCTTTCAGGCATTACAGGAGAAAACTCAGAGCTGTTATCTTAGGAAAAGAACGTAGCAATAATTGGGAGCCAATAATTGTGTCCAACATGTATTGTAGAAAAACATTTATTCCATCATGAGTTTTTCTCCACATTTCCAATGGTTTTACTTCAATGATAGGTTAGAATTTTGTCAATTTTTTGAACGAAAGATCAAAATGATAAACAATGCAGATTTATTTTCACTTCCATCTTTGCTCAGATTTACCAAGGGTGCCAATTTTAGAGAAGGGCTATATATATATATATATATATATATATATATAACACACACACACACATTTTATGTGTATACACATATATATATATATTGCTTTTACTAATATCAAAAGTAGGATATACATAGTGTGTGTGTTAATTTTAAGCACATTAAATACAATTTTGGTATTGGTTTTAAATTGAAAGTCATTTATTTATATGTGTATACAACCCTCCTTTCATCTATTTGATAAAAATTGTGACTTAAAAACAATATAATAATATTTTTTTTTATTTCATTTTATTCATTAAAGCTGAATAAATTGCTTATTTGTGATTGTTATATACTGTAGCTCATCTTTTTATTTTGCATAATTGTGTTTCCTATATTATTTTATATAGATGATTTTTATATATTTATTTAAAATAGCTAAATAAATGTACAACATGGGCAATGAGTCATCTGTTTTATCTTGTGCAGGGGGCAAGATGGATGATTTGACACCCTTTGTGTAAGTCTGAAAGGAAAAGACCTGAACAGTTTACTGAGCACGGCATGACTGTTTTAAACTCATCAATATTTAAGCAGGCCAGCTTTCTGCTTCCCTCTCTCTCATGCTTGAGTGAAGGTAATTCTTGCATAATATGACTTTAATGCATTCTTAGCTCAGCAACAGGAAGACAGAACAGCGAAAAGGAAGTATTCACATCAACATCAAATACTATACCACTGTGTGATAACACTAAATTTTATATCACTAATTAGGCTGTCACTGACTGAAAGAATGTGGTACTCTCACTTCCAGTTTGGAGCTTGTGTGGTCATCAAGTGCAAACCTCTTTACCTCCTACTCAGATCAAAAGGTTCACAGCGGCCTGTGGCCTCCTGCATCTCTTCCTTATCAGGTATGACGCTTCCCCCTCCTCAGCAGTAACCTTTTGAACTGCCTCTTCAAACCGCCTCTCTTGATGAGTCTCAGTCATCAAGCTGCAACCAGAACACAGTGGAATTTTTATAACAGGATATAATTATGGTGAAGTGTGTGTGTTTATGGGAGGAGCCACAGTTTTGACCCTCATCCAAAGGGTCAAACGACACCCTGACAGGAAGATTAGGTGTTCCATTTGTTTGCAAAAAAAGCCTTTTTTTTTATCAGGAAAATCACGTCAGTCAGCTTTGGCTAATCAATTCATTCTCTCTGTTTTGACTCTCTTCATTTGTAACTTGTTGACTAATGACTTAATGTGTAGGACGTTCGCGGTAGTTCATTAATAAATGTCTATAGCAATGAATCACCTCTCACAAAAGATTACTTAACTGTTAAGCATTGATGTTATACAATGAAACCTAAATAGAGGTCATACAAGACCAAACCCTCTGAGGCAGTAAAACCCAGCCTGCAGTTGTAAAGTAGGTCCTTCTCTTGCTGTGAAAGCTAATGAATAGCCGCATTTATCTGGTGGTCATGTGGACCTCGAAAGAAAACAGTAGCAGTTATATCTGGTTTATATCTCATGATACCGTTTGTGCAGAAGATGAGGAAGCGCAGAAAGCGTGAGAGAGAAACATTCTCTAGGATGTTTTATTTTTAGTTCATGTCAAATTTTTATGCTCTCGGTTTGTTGCCTGAAACGATCGTTCTCACAAGGACAAATGGGGATATGGTGGAAAATACAGCAATGCTGTGACTAAAACAGACTTTAGTAATCAAAAACATTTTTTTTTACCTTGACGCGATGTCCAAATCAGGTTAAATTTGAAGAGTTGAATATGCAGCGCGCGACAGATACGGTGCGATTCGTCTCTAATGAGCCGATTCATTTTCTTGTGAATCATAACAATACAATAAAATCTGTGTAGTCTGATTAAAATGGTTGCTTTAAAAGCGGTTATTTTTTAGCTCAAAAACATCTAGCGTTGTATACTGACTCCTGAACGAATGACTCGTACGAGCCGATTCTTTTTTTTAGTGAATCAAAATCAGTAGTTACTGACTGACAGTTCATATCACGAGTTATATAAACACCACGCGCTTCGTCAGTAGTATTCTATAAAGGTTACTGACTAAAATTCTTAAACAGTAAATTATAAACATATTACTACGAGACATACGTATATATTTTTTTTATTAAGGACAATTATTTGCATTTAATATAAAAACATTAAACGGTTCTAAAAATAGTTTTCAGTTATCATTTCGAAATTAAATTTGAATTATCCTTAAAAGCTGTTACTCAAAAGAATCATAATTCATTAAAAAAGCATATTGCAAGAAAAAAAAGCCTTTTGTTGTAGAAGCTCCAGATGTGTGCAGTTATTATTTTTAATCAGACTCACGGTTCAACATGAATTTGAATGTGTGGAATCCACAGCATTTCACATATTTAACCTCAACAAGTCAAGTCAATGTGTTCCTATAACACACTGCAGGATTATTTCCACTGTGAAGGAATCTGGCTCATCCCTTTAACTTCACTTTGATCAAACCTGAAAAGACCTTTCTCATGTGACCAAACAGTCATTGTTCTGCACCAGGTGTTCGGCCTCCTGAGTGCTCAACAAGAGCAAGGTCACCCGGTTCACGTCCGGCAGAGCAGAAAAAGACGTGATGGCACCTGTTTGTGAAGGTGTGTCATCACTTCTCTGGAAACCTGATTATTGTGATCGTGGTTTTAAAATCAACACCCACAAGACTAAACCTGCCACCACTCCCTGTTGAACAAATACCTTGCTTTAACATATGTAATCATTTTATAGTTCATTTGGTTTGTTCATGAATTTAAAGGATATGAGTGATCTACTCTTTTCCATTTACATCTCATGACTTAATATTTATAAAAAAAAATTAGTCATGGTCCTTTCCTAATTCAGAAACTAGCCTTTTAACTCATTGATCTAATCTAATTTAAGCAGATCTGGCTTTTAACAACTCTCCATTTCCAATGCACTCTGGTGTTAATGTGGAAACTGGATCCCTGTTTTCTTTGTTAATGGGGGTAAGGGCTGTGTGTTCAGGGGGTGCCGTGATTTTGCCAATGATCCTGGATCAACATTACTGTCCAAAAATATAAACTTATCCCAATCCTTACCTTTAAACCTACCCTACCCAAAATGTATGCCTAAAATCAGTGGGAAATGATAGCTAATTAACAAGGGTGTAGAAGCACCTAACTATGATTACAAGCCTAAAACAGATATTTCCAGAAAAGTTATTCCTCAATTCTGATTGGTTGGAATGTTGTTCGAGGATCAACAAGGATGTAGATCCAGGAACATCTTGTACTTGGTGAAATCATGCTCACCATGTTTAGTTTATGCAACCGATGGCTGGTTTTCTGTCATCAATCACTTTAAGTCTCTCTGGACTGCCTCTGACCTCCACCCAAACTAAGTAAGTAGTCCATTTGAGACCTGTGTTAGGGCATAATTGATATGCTTGGGAGCTACTGTTTTTATGCTGTTGGAAGTGTGACGTTGCCCTCTGATGCCATTGGAAGTGCCTTTTGTGTTTTCACAAACGTACGTTTAAATGAAAGCTGACCAACAAAAAATGCATTTTAAAGTTTGGCTTCCCAGAAACACGTTCCAGTGTGCTAGTAAACAAGCTAACTTAAACACATAGCTACCTAGGCTAACCAAAACTATCCCTTAGGCTGTCCTTTTTTATCAGGCAACCGATGACACATATACATTTGGACTGAAAAAAATACTCTAAAGGCTTCAGAAGGTAAGTGAAATGAATCACATAAAATGAAATGCTCATAGATTCAAATTGCTAACCTTTTTACCAGTTTATTGAGAAAAAAAAAAACTGGTATAAAAGAGTGATTAATAAAAGAATCAGGCATTACTGTAACTTTACTTCTATTAAGTAACTTTACTTTTCATCTATTTATCGTGTCAAATAAATGCTTCTTGGTTTGATTCTAATTATTTTAATGTAACGATTTCAATTGTAATTGTGGTTTAATTGTTTGAATATGACTTCTGTTCACCATATGTTCAAATAGGAAGTTTGTGATCTGCCATTTATTAAATGTAACAATTTTAAACTACTCATTCAGCTTCTGGTCACCTGATCAGTGTAGCCCAGAATGAAAACTGTTACTAAAAACACAGAAACGAAGGCAATCGCACTTCTTCTTTCAATCACACTCTTTCTAATTATTCACTCTGTCATTGTTCCTCCAGGCTGGAAATTGCTGGCTAACAGTTGTTTATTACAGGGGAAACCCTTCCCACTCCCCTCATCTCCGGCAAAAACATTCTTGTGCATACATTAAAGACTGTAGTGGCGTTTATGTGGAGCTCTTTGTAGAGGCTCCTGTGGTTTTGCCTCGTAACAGCTTCACCCAGCCATCCTCTACTTCATTAAACAGCTGAACCGTTCTGTCAGAAAGGGCCTCTAGCAGACTTATACATCCCCCTCTGTCCTTCCTTCCTGCCTTAGCTGATTAGCGCTGGACACTCGCTTTTATTGACCTCACAGCTAGCAGGCCAGGCAACGGCACCTCTACTTCTCATTAGCACCCACGTAATATAAACATTTTCCTCAAGGTCAGGCTAAATAAGCCCCACAATGCACAAACACACACGCCAGTCAACTTTTAGTTGCCTGTTCGCATAGTTTTATGATAACCGGAGGAGGTGGCGTGGCTGTTTCCTGTCTGGGGTATCGTAAAAAGCCTCATTTTCTATTGCATTTGTTCTGTCTCTAGACTAAAGGTCACGAGGGCTCATACAGGCCCCAATAAATGTAGGTGAAGGCCTGTTAATCTGTTAATGTGGCGGCAGTACCGGAATTTGGCTTCAGTTATTTAGGGGAGGATTAAACACTTTTTTACACTGTGTCGATGGGAACTTTAGAGCAAACTTCTGTTAAGTGTGTGTGGAGCGAGATTGCCAGTGAAGCTTTTTGGTGTAGAGACAGCTGGATTTTCTCTTTTAAAGTTGGGTGATCGTGACTGTGGGCTCACAGAAACTGGCACACAGATGCTGTGGTGACAGCTACAATGTTATTACCACCTTCTCAACACCCCCGAGTCTTTCCACTTCCTCCTGTACCGACTTTCAGCCATTCTGTTCAAGATTTACAAAATATTTGACAAGATATGATATTTTTTTGTAGATTTTAGTGGATGTATGAAGTCAGTTTGATAACCAAAATAATCTAAATGCTCTTTCTTTATTTTGAACATTTGCACTTATCTTCACTAGTTAGGGGTCCGTGAGATTTTTTTTGCTTATGTTTTTGAAAGAAGCCTTTTAAGGCTACATTTATGCGATAACAATATAATAAACACAGTAATATTATGCGAAAACTGTACAATTCAAAAGAACTGTTTTCATCGTATTGTCACTTTACTACATCTTTGCTTAAGAAAAGTATTAATTTGAATCTGTTGAATAATTGCATACGTATTGTTATGATTTCAAACATTTTGTGAAAGTAACGCCTTTTGGTTGTCTGTTTACCGTAACACCATTAGTTTGACGAGTGTCACGGTATGTTCAGACAGCAAACTTGTGATCTGTCATTTATTAAAGGACCAGTGCTGACACTTCGACACATATCTGATGTTACCGAGAATCTGTTTGTGTGTCTTTCAAGAAAGTTCCAGTCAAATGGACCAAGTGACAGCAGGGTTGTCAGCGCAGCTCAGGGTAGATGAAGGCGTGTGTTCATATCTGTCCTCTGTAACACTTCTTTCCCTCATGCCCCCTTCATGAACCTCAGATAGGAGTGTGATAGGAGGGCGAGCAGCTGGCATACCTTTCAGCGACGCGTTTACAACATGCTTGCCACCGCTTTGTGCATTCCAGCTCTTGCACAGAGCATAAATACAAAACACGCATGTACAAATGCAAGACTACCAATAGACCATACAGACCGCTTGCGCTGAAGGTTTTTGAATACATTAAATGAAACCTTGAAAAGGTAATTCAATGATCAGTGACATTTTGAAAGAGTCCACGTGCTCATGAGAGCTTTTTATACAAAACCCATGCATGGCCAACCAAGCCTGTAAGGTTACAATTTAATTCAGTTGAATTTAATAAACAAATAAATATATTTAGGCCATTTTTCAGGGCTCCCCAAGGTTTGAAGATATAATGAAATAGGACAATACTACTGCTATAATAAATAAATTAGTTAGGTGTGCCATCTCAAGAATATTTCTTTGGAAATTAATTAGATAGAAAATAATTGGATAACAGTGGATGGATGGATGGATGGATAGATAGATAGATAGATAGATAGATAGATAGATAGATAGATAGATAGATAGATAGAT
>JAUMHP010000084.1:7980504-8011771 GCA_032361065.1 Enteromius trimaculatus
ACAACTATATAATCTGTCAAAAGTGAAAAGAAGTATCATCATTACTGCCATCTTTGAAGCAGTTCTGGTGAGTTCTGAAGCCTCTTTATATTCAACGTAAGTTTGAGATAGAGAGCAGGAGGTAAAGAGATCACTTTGCCAGGGGTGAGTTCTCTCCCCACGCTGGCGGAAGTTCTTACTCTCCATGTGGGTGGTTTGGAGAAGAGCCCGTAGCAGTTAAGTGTGATAACAGCGTATCCACTGTGCCCACTGTGCTGTTTACTCACAACACTCAAACTCTCTTCTGCCCTGCGCATAACCTCCAGGATGTTTAGTCTTGAACTGTTTGTTATGGAAGAAAAGAAAGATGAGATAATAGATATACTACCACATTTCTTTTAAGTCAGTACTCCTCCACCATGTTGACAGAAAAAGTACAGATGTGTCAGCTTTTTAATTGTTATGTATGTTTGTGGCGGCTTGAGTTGAGCACGTTTCAATAACCATTTTATGTTGAGATCCATTTTTGGATTAAAAATAGAATTTTGGTTCCACTCTTAAAAAGGAACGTTCTTAAGTCTTTCTTTTTGTGAAAAACATCGAAGAACCTATTTCCACTATAAAGAGCTTTTTGTGCAATGGAAAGTGTCCATGGATGTTGAAGGTCCTTCATGTAAGTATAATAAAGAAGCTTTATTTCACGAGTTCATACTTCTTCATTAATAGTCGAATAGAATAAGCGTGTTTGGCGTGCTGTTCGGGGAGAGGGATTTTAACCCCTTGGTGGCGAGGATTGGACCCAAATGATTGCGTAGTTATGCACCTGCCTGTTAAAAGTGACTGACAACAGACGAGGTCATCTAGCCAAGGGGTGGCCTCCTCTACTGCAGCTCACACAAGCACACAAATGGACGAGTGCAGCTGGTGAGCAGGGAGGAGGTGGGCGGATGGTAGCTGACGGGAGTACAGGAGGTGGGGTACGGAGGAGGTTGGTGTTGGGGTCACTGGAACTTGAGCACCGGAAATTGCTGGGCATGTTGGCAAATCCTTCACAGCGCAGTCTGTCACAAGAGGACGACGGGGACTGAAACCCTTCACACAGGATTAACACACTGGCCAAGTATAGTCACAATCTGTTGGGTTTATTTTCACCGCTTAAAAGACTTACAGACCTGTAACAGTAATACTAGGACAATACTGGGACACATGTTGCCTTAAAACCATTGTGTCTTGGTCACTAACATGATATGACATGTGATTAAATATAAATTGTAATATAATTGCTTTTTATTTTATGTATGTGCATGCAGTATATATTTATGCAGTATATATATATATATATATATGTGTGTGTGTGTGTGTGTATTCACTTTAGCCTTCTTAAAAACTGATTTAAAACTGATTAAAAAGCTGCATTTTATGTTATTAGAAATGAACATAATATAAATAATGAATACATAGTAAATTGAAATAATATATTATAAATAAAGATGATAAATAACTTAAGCTACGCTATTGCATTTAATAATATATTAATTCATCCCTATAGACAGATGAAAAGTCATTCCTAATAAAACGTGTGTATATATATATACAGGAACTTGTGTATATATACTACATACATCAATATTAATAATATCAATAAATTAATAAATATGTATATATAATTACAATTTTTTTTTTACTAAAATTATTAAGCTATATTTTATTGTTAGATCATTACATTTTCATAATGAATAATTTTGTATAAAATTGTATAATAATAACGTAATATTTATAATACCAAAAAAATTCAATTGTAAAAAACAAAACAAAAAAAACCATAAAACATTACAAAAATGTCTAATATGAGGAAATCCATTCTAATACTACTCCTACTCAGTGTACATGTTGGCAGATGTGTGGAATAGATCGTTATTATTATAACAACAATACACAGCTATTTTGGCATCAGAAATAATAATTACTCATTTTAACCCTGTTTCTTACTCCCACACAATGATTATGCCTTTATCTGATGTATGCAAAAGCCAAGGGTGTCAGGTTGCGGCCTGTTTTGCCAGGACTTGCTTTTAGAGCAGAAGTCTGATCTCCTGTCAGGAAGTGCCGCAGGCAGGGACATTTCGCTCTAACCAACCCGTACCTGGAAATACCAGCTTGTCCACATGGAAAGTTGTTTTGCTCACTTAACATCACTGAGTAACACTTTATTTACAGGAACTCATACATCAAAGTTTAATCTAGTCTTTGAATCAGTGGTTAGCAGTAACTCTGTCAGTTGAATACTAGATTAAATATTATTGTGAATGACTAAAGAAAAAGTAAATCTATAATTCTGGTTTGTATGATTATTCTTATTTTCAAGTGAAGCAAAGAAAACAGAGAGACATTGGTAGATTTGAATAGACAAAATAGCAATTTATTAATAACTTATCATTTCTTTACATTCGTAACATTGGGGGGAGTGGTTTTGTAAAACAGCCCCTCCCCCCAACCAGGCCTTCGCTTTGAGGGGCAACAAAGCCCTCCTGAAAACCATCACTTTTCTCACAAAAAAATTGCATGTCACAGAACTTCCCTGAACAGGAGAGACAAAACGTTCTCCCAGCTTTGTCAACACCGACCTCGAATCCTTGCACGCACAAAAAAAATCAGCGTTACTTGCTTCAACTCTCCGATGTCCCCAGTAAATGTACAAAAAACGAGTAGTATAAAGGCGTGAGGGTCCTAAATAGGCATGCATCTGAAACCCCGCCGAATAGCATTCGAAAAATGCCTCGTACACATACAAGTTTGGACGACCCCTCTGAACGTGCAAGCTCTTATGGTCAAGTCCGCTAAAAAAGTACTGATGAAAAGAAGAAAGTTATGTGAACTGCTCTGAAAGGTTACCGCACAATAACACTCTTATGTACAGAACTAAGGCAAGAGAATGACAACTTTGATTGGTGATGGTGGTTAAAAGGCTGAAAAAAGGCGGAATCGATCCGTAAAGCAAAAGTGAAAATATATTATACATATACACATTGCAAAAACCTGTTTAAATTTTTGGCATTTAACTCGTTGATAAAGATAATATTGATCGATATTCAGTTTGTTTACATAAAGAGGACAAAAAAGGAGAAGAAAAATCTACAGCCGTTCCTTTAAAACAGGTATATCCTAACTACGGCAAGGCTTACCGACATCTTAATATACACATGTATAAATGTTTCAAAAATTTCTCCACGCAAATAAGTTGGAGTACAGTACACTCTGCCATCATTACCGAAGGGAAGTCTCGTCCCAAAAACAGGCAAGTCTTCATTGAAGACAAGAAGAGCGCACCTAGAAAACATCAAGGTGCAAGTGCTAAACAAAACAAATGGAGTATTTGTCGTTGTTCAGTTCCAGTCAAGTCTCTTTGGCACACCAGCCCCAATATATCGGACACTCTTTCCATTTCCACAGTCTTTCCATGCTTGAAAATGTATATATACGGAGATATACATATATATATATATATATATATATGTATGTATGTATGTATAAAACAAACTACTTTAAAGAGTCTCGGAGATACAGAGTCACATGATCTCTCTCTGTTAAACAGCAGTGTAGAAGCTCTGGGCAACCGCATGCCCCATCAGTGGCTACTCTGGTCAGCCGTCGTCTCAAGCCAACATCAATAACGTCAGGAACCCCTCGACAGGCGTCGAAATAAAGAAACTCACGTTCGGTTTGAGTCAGGACGGGACCTCACGTGGACTCGAGAGGGTCCAGCTGGAAAACGTTGTGATTGGTCGGCGTGGTGAAGTACAATGGCTGGGTCGGAGCTGCTACTCGGTTGTCGCAAGGGCTTTTGAGTCCCAACGTGCGCTCAAAGTCCAAAAGTTGGCCCATGAAGTTAAAATTGGGCGAGATGTTAGACTTCTTCAGTTTGACTATGTCATATGCATCGTTCATGGACAGGTTGAGCTTCTGCATGAGGTACGCCACCGTTACAGTGACCGAACGGCTGATACCGGCCAGGCAGTGAACGAGGACGCCACACTTCTGTCCGCGGGCCTCATCTGAGAAGGGGGGGGAAGAGGAGACGGTTAGTTAACTGACTTATGAATATGCAATTGTACATAAGCTTGGTTGTCAGAATTCATTACAGTCCCAGCATTGACAAAAGGGGCCTCATTCAGCAGGATTTCTAGTGCATGACTGCAGACTGAGAGCAAACAACTCGGCCATTTTCTCAGGGAACGTGACATGGAAATGGGCTATTAAGGTTAATCAAATGATCCTTCCGCTTGCCAGGTTACTTGACAATGGTACCATTTGGGCGTGTAAATGTAGAAGTCATGGCAGCGCCCTGTCAAGGCTAACAGGATGTCAACACTGCCCTGTAAATGGTCCTCATTGTGTGGCGAAACATTGCTCTGTCCTAGATTACTTTCAATGCTGTTTGCTTCCTTCCTGTTGAGCTCAAATTACCGCCTCCCCCCTCCGTCTCCCATTTCATCATAAGCCTTTGTGTCACAATTGCACAACCGCGGGATATGTTACTATGCAAACAATAAAAACCGGTTCTATCCGTTTGCTTTCAAAACACTGAAAGGACACGTTAGGTTTAATCAAAACTGGGACTGAATGAAAAGCAAATTAAAGCAACAATAATTGTGTTTGCTTACCAATAAAGCTGATGGCTTCTGGGAAAAACTGTGAGAGATTTTGGCTCCAGTGATCGGAGATGGGAATCTGCTTGTACTTGAACTCGCCGTCGTTCTCGAACATGTTAGGAAGATTAGGGGTCACGTTCAAGATGTACTTGATTCCAAACTCCTCCAGGATATCCAGGTTTGCAGAGTCCTTTGCGCAGCCCAGATACAGATACGGCAGGATCTCCACTGGGAACGAGGGCTGGGGGTTGGAAAGAGGGCTGCCGTCTGAGTCGGTGGCGCTGCTTGGGTCTCGGTCGATGTCCGACTCGATGTCCGAGGAGTCAGAGCTGATCCTGAGCCCTCCGAGACCCAGGACCTGGGAGGTCGGTGAACTGCTGCTGGAGGAACCGTCGAGGTTTGTCTCGCACATTGTGGGAAATTCAGCTTGAAATTTGCTGAAGCCACCTGCGAAGTTTAAGTTATAAATACATTTAAAATTCATCCCTTAAAGCCAACCACACATTTTTATATGAGTACCCATTCTATAAATCACAAAAATCCATTGAGATACTAGTACTCTTTGCTTACTACTAACTCTACTAACTACTAGATTATTTACATTCCATTTAGATAATAAATCCACAAGATTACGTATGCCGTGTACACTAGTGTAAATTCCTATTGTAACTAGTCATGTTTTCAGTATCTAGTTCTATTTTTCATTTTACTATAAAGAAGCCATTCAGAGGAGGTCAAAATGCAATTGTAACCAATAAAATACAAAAACATGATTAGTACATGGAGATATGTGCTTATATATAATAACTAGTTTCAAATAAACAATCACTAGCAATGTACATTGTAGTTGGAACAAGTACTAGTTAAAAGTCTGGACCACAAATTTGCAAATGTAAAAGGTCAAACTTTTAACACTGGAATAGACAAAAACGGATGTTAATTAATAAAAAGTAGACTACAATTCACTAAATAAACAGATAGACTATTGGTACTAAAAGTATCTAGTGAATGGTTACAAGTTAAATAAAAACATGCTTGTCGTTAATGGATTACTTGTAAATATTTTAACATTTTTAGTTGCAGTAAACCTAAAAAAAAATACAGCACGTAAAATTACTAAACGCGGTGCAAGTGAACGTACCCTCGAGATAGAAAGACTTGTAGCCCTCGTCCTTCATTCTCCTCAGCAGTAAACCCAACACAGAGCCGCCGTCGATGTTTTCATTCCACTCGCGGCTGTACTCGTCGTACAACACGATTGTGTCCGTCTTGCACCTCCGCGCGAACCTCTCCCTGTCCTCGCCGTTGGAAAGCAGAGACTTGATGGGCAGGTTGCCCTTTTTGAGTCGCCGGAGCATGAGGCTCGGGATGGCCACGTTAATGGCCGTTTCGACGTGCGACGATTCGTAGAGCTCTTGCGCTCGGCAGTCCATAACGAGCAAACAGTCCCTGCGCGTCTCCAGCTGCTCCTTCAGCCACTCTACCGTCTTGCTTATGGCCATGACCGAATCCAACTGCACGGGTTTGAACTTATCAAGCATTAGTGAAATACGGTACGGTACCGTGAGACCTTACACTGCGGAGAAGACGCGCTGCAAGAGGCCGTGAACGTCTCAGGCCTGGAGCATTGAGATTTTCAAGTCAAAGTCTCTTCTGCGCCGTCGAGATGATTAAAATCCTCGGGTTTTGCTTCGGGAGTCAAGCGCAGAGCCGCTCTGCTTCCAGCTCATTCATGCAACTGTGTGCATTTATCAATGACTCACACTAACCAGTGAGTGCGCGAGCCACTGACGTTGTCTTCTCGTTATATAACCTCACTTTTCTCGACGCTGATTTTCAAACGAATCGATCTGGATATCCAGTTGAATATCGATCGCAGACGTGTCGCACAAGCAAAACGCTTCGTAGCTTAATTTCCCTTCGAGATTTATCCCGGAGAATGCAACTCTGCGTCGTCCGCTGCTCTAGTCCTATATGCGCTCTCTGTCACAGCGAGCTAGTGAATGGATACAAGCGCGAGGCGTTTCAATGGATACATTATGTCGGCCAGCCAATCAGGAGGCGCCTAGCAAGCGTCGCTGTGGAAACGGGGCCGGATGGAACAGACTGTGTTGATGAATTGTTAATAAGTTTGTCATTCACAAAAACGGAAAGGAATTTCCGCTCCGGATCAGCGGAGTGCAAACAAACAGTAGAAAGGCACTTCGCGGGAAGGAAGGAGGAGTGCGAGTGTATTTGGTGAGGGGTCAATATACCTCATGCTCAGGTTACACACTTGAACTCCGTTTAGCCGCGTTTCAGTTTCATCCCGCTGCTGTTTGTAGCTGGGGTTGTCGAGTCTAGTACGTACGTCGCTGCTGGACACTGTACCCAGCTAACAAAAATAAGCTGCTAACGTTCCTATTAGGTTTAGTGTTAAAAAAAAGAAACTTTCGGTTATTCGAACGTGAAGCGTTCTATTATTTTGCACGTATCATGGGAACGTTCTTTTGAATTTTCAAACATTCTGCAAACGAAATACACGTCAAACTAAAACACTTCAGGAAAAACACGTTTCATGAGCGCTCTATCATGTTTGTGCTACCGTTTCGAGAACATTATGAAAGACCATATGAATATTAGCTACTGGAATTTTTTTATTCATAACTTTAAGAGAACTGCGCATGTGGTATCTGTGTTTTAAATTAGGTGCATGCACTGTAAATAATTTTATATTAAATAAGTGGTACGATTATTTTACACAAAAACCGCCCAAAAGTTCAACACACACACACCAACAGGGTACTAATTTCACTAACTAAACAAATAGTGTGAATCAATATGCAATAAAATATAGCCTACGTGTATCGGAAAAATAATTTATGGTAGCCTATGAAAAATGACATCAGGTTTAATATAAAATAATGCATTCATTAATTAAATACAAAAACATTTAATAAAAACATTACGGTTTTTATTGTGTTTCCTTCTTTAACCCTATTAATAATGTGAAAGTATGATTAGATCAGGCAAAGCTTGCGTGATCTCCTCTGATTATTCCGTTGATCGATCGCTCAATCCGAATCAATAAAGGTGGGAAGCGTGCTAAACGATCGCCCAATAAACACATAAATGAAGCCATCAAAATAGTTTAACACAGACGCGAATTGTGATTTTCTCCTCGCCTCCTGCAGTCATTTCCTACACTGAAGCTCGTGTCATGTTGTGTGTCGAGATAGCATGTGTGCAAGCTTTGAAATATCACTCACAAATCCTTCAGCAGCTGCACCGGATTCCTGCGCCTACATTAAACCAGATGTCTTTGATAATACTTTTACATACCATTACCCACAGTTTTATAATTGCTATCGGTTTCAGCAGAACGAGGTTAATTTGAATTGCATGCTGATAAACTGAAGCCTAGTGTTTGTTTAAAAGGTCAAGGCAGGTCTCTGGTGCTCAGAAACGCCGAAGCTCGAAAATGTTATTCAACGCGTTCAATTTGCATAAAGTAGGCGAGCGAAAGAGAAAAATATATCATTTTGCTCAATCGTGTTGACAGGCACGGCCTATGGTGTTGCTATAAATGAACCTCTGGAATTTTAACAATAGGACTAATAATACTAATGAAATATGTGAGGAGAATGACTGTAGCTGGCCAGATTAGGGTGAGCTGATTAACATGCTGTCAGACATCCTGTCTCCATGTCATTTGGCAGTGAATTGCTCTTTAATTGTCCATCAAGGCTCTCTGTCATCATTCACATGCACAGCGGTCACATGGGCCAAAGGTGTGTTCAGTTTCACCCCGCTTAACATATGAAACACCACACAGTACCTAGATAATGGCCATTATCCTGTAGCTTGTGGAGATCCTTCTGGGGAGGATGCATTGTATTCTCATTGTAATCAATTTGGGCTGCTTTACTGCCTGAAGATACTGCATCTGGATGAGCTTTTGTCTTTAGAGACATGTTCCCTTCAGTTTCTACGAACTGAAAACTTAATAAACCAGATTTTCACTTGCCAGAAAAAAAATGTATGGCTATATATATATGTGTGTGTGTGTGTGTGTGTAAGAATTATAAACATTATGATGATTAATAATAATATTTTTACCCTTAGCAACATGGCAGACTACATCATATATCATTTAATTTCAATCATATTTTTAAAAAATTGTAAAAAAAATTACATAAATGTAATCAAACAAATTAGTGCTGTCTAGCAATAATGATAGTAATGATTGATCGTAATAATTGGCCAAATAAAAGTTTTTGTTTACATAATGTGTGCACCATGTATTTTTATGTATATATAATAAGAATGTATATATTTAATGTTTATATTTAATAAAAATATGTAGCATTTATATATTAAATTTATATATATAATTTATATGAATATATGTAAATAACTTCAAAATATATGCTGTATGTGTGTAATCACATTTAATCATTGACAGCATATATATATATAATAGAAATATAATAAAACATTTTTATTTAGTATTTAATTTTTAATAACAAAGCCAAAAAAAGAAAATAAATATTTTATCACTTATAGTTGAATAATAGATTTATTTAAATGACAAATGTAATATATGTAATAAAATGAATGCAATAATAACTATAATCAAAATATTTTCTAGTAGTGATCTGAAAAAGTGGCTGCTGCATACAAAAAAAATATTTCAATATAATATTTTGTGGTAAAATTTTAGAAGCAGGTTTTATCAAAACATAAAGGTATAAAGGCTTTTTCCACCTCATTGTAATACATCAATCTGTCGAGTATGTTGCCAACAAATTGTGCCTTTTAAAATAGTTTTTATGCAAAACCAACATGCAATATTTGCTGAGACTCGGTTAAAGTTTGACTCTCCTTAAACAGACACATGCAGGTCATCCGGCTCCGGCAACAGGCCTGCAAACTGATAACAGCTCAGTTCTTCCTGCTATTATCACAGTGCGATGATATCTCATGTGTCTGAAGCAAACACAGCAGAAAACAGCTCTGTGGTGGTACAGGAACACCCAAAAGTCCTGAACTTTGCAGGTATTTTCCTTTAGCCAAATACGCATCACAGATCATTTGCAGTGGTGTGTGAATTTCACTGTTTGTACCCAAATATATAGGGATATTTTTTAGTATAGGATGAATATGTTCGGGGGAGATTACTGACAGTTCTTTGACCCCCCCCTTCTTCAGTTCCTGGGTGGGAATGGATGTTTTGTAAGTTTCTGCCGCTCACCAGGCTCCCTAGTTAGTGAGGTTTAGACAATGCCGGCTCCGCTTTTATCTGCGGCTCCATCGGGCCGGGTCTCTGTCCTGCATCAGGGTCTCCGCTGACCCCCCATCATCCCTGACAGCAGCTCGCAGGATGAAAGGTCAATCTGATTGTGTTGTGAATCACCAGGGTTTCTCTTTTCTTAAACTAACTGCTGCCCTCACCTCCCCCCTCACCTGTGATACAGTGCTCTTCCTGCTCCCGAGATGTTTACTTCCTCTCTCACTGTTGACTTACTACTGGAGCTCTTTGTGTGCTGATTTCTGCTGGGGGTTGGTGCACTTTCACAAACGGCAGAACTGCTCATAATGTGTGTAAAGAAACCTGCATGAATGCAGGTGACAAAAGTCATTAAAGTGATTATTTAAATATTCAGTAAAACAACAGCTGAGATGAAGTGGCTGTTCTCAGCACAAATACATTTATCATATATAGATTATACACTGAGGTAAGTGGTGGCAAACTTTTTATTTTAAAATGAAAGTTAGTCAACTAAATTTGTTTATTCAAATGTGGCTAAAATACACTAATTGTAACCACTTACCCTAAAAAAAATATATTTTTGATCAGATAAATGCAAATAAACTTTTTACGACATTAAAAAACCTACTGACCGAATGGTAGGGCACCAAATAGCAATTAAAATCCCATAAAACCATTACAGTTGTCTAATTTAATACAATTTTCTTTATCTTTGTAGATAAATCATCTTACACCTAAGTGAGGCACCTCTTAATGCAACGTCTAATAATTTCAACAGTCTGTCTATAAGACTTGTTTTTGCTCTTAGTAGGACAATAAATGGGTTTGCCTTAGGCTAAGAGGAGGGACACATTAAAGGACACTCCTGGGAATCTAATAGAGGTTTCGAGGCTGGGCTGGTTTTAGTGGATCAAAACAGGAAGCAGAGCCACGAGGGTCTCTCCAGAGAACCGCAGTAAACAAACAGCCCCGGTGGGCCCTCCAACATCAACCATACAAACAGGAAGTGCTGATGAGAAATTGTTCAGATGAAACCGAGATCCAGTGTTTCGAAGTCATCAACAAGCCATTAAGTCGCCGAACAGCCTTTACTCCGATTGATTTGCCTTGCAGTACATTATTCATGTGATTTCATGCATAGGTACATACATTCAATCATGGGATTGTAAAGATGTCCAGGACACATTATTGATCAGGATATATTCATCTATAAAACCATTATCACCCTGCAGGGCGTGTTGTCGGACCACCCAGGAACACAAAAGCCTATTGTGATGGATTATTTTCAATGGTTTCCATAATTGCCACTTCTCATTAACACCCTTTGAGCTCCTGAACTCTGAAATTTCACTTTTAGTGTGTTTCTTTAACTAAAGACAAACTTTTACACAAAAGAAACACTATTCTATTTCGTTTTAGTCAGTTTTTGTCTAACATTGTCCAACAACATTTAGAATATTTTAAAATGCAATCAAATCAGAATACACGTGTATATATATATATATCAGATTCCTTGTTTAATGAATGGAAAGTTGAAAATAACAGCTTTTTAAAACTTTTTTTGATATTGTTTTGTACTAATTTAACTGTCTTTAATGCAACGTAAAGCACCTTTGCTGAATAAAAGTCTTAAATTATTAAAGAATACATTTTTGTATATCAATTTTAGTCTATTAAAATGTTTCCTGAAAAAAGTCCTAGTCTCATTTTTATCACATCTTAATTTTTTTCCATTGTTATTATTGCTTAAAAATAACATTATGTTAATACATGAACATTTATTAATGTTATTTTTTATTATTAATTAGAGTTAAATAAAAAATAATTAAATAATAAACATTCTGTAAATTGCTTTTTAATGAATTTTTACCTCAGAGTGTAGCAAATATAAGCAATAAGAGCATTGTAAAAAGTCAAAATCAAGCCCCAGGAAGTAAAAGTGCCTAAAGTTGAAGAAACACCCATAAACAAATTCTCTCTAGTCATCCCTCCCTCAGCAGCGAGAGAGAATGTTCTTATTTCAACACATTCTTGATGAATGAATCGGAGCGGCCGAGAGCTGTTGAGAAAGGCCCTTCTGCAAGGCGTCGTTCCAGACCCAGCTGTTTTCCTCACCCCTTTAACAGAGGTCCTGCAGATCCTGAAATATGACAGGAATTTGTAAACAGAGGCAGACAGGAGGCCCTGGGGTATCCTGGGTAATAGCAGAGAGAGGGGAGGGTAATTGAAGGAGAGCAGGATGAAGGTTATTATGTGTTTGTATGGCAACTGAGGAGCTGATGGCTTGTAATTACAGTGCTGGCTGAGAGGGGAACACTTTATATCCTCTTGCAAGTCCCAGCAGCGACCCACTGGTTTGTACTGAGACGTAATGGAAAGGCAAATTGCAGAGTAATAGTGGAATGTGTTTATTCTGTCCTTTAACTTCCAGTTTATCCACCTCAGTGCTTTGTTCTCTTGCACGAATGCGGTACGCTATAATGACTTCAAATAATTTTGTAAAAAAATTAAAAATTAATAAAAATAGCACTGACCAAGTCAAGACCAAGATATATAGACAGGCGACAAATGTGTTTTATATGCATATTATAGACTCTAATGTTTATGACATAAATAATATAACTTTAATGTGCAAACTTTATTTAGATATGTATTTCAGAATTTATATATGTGTGTGTTTGTGTGTGTGTGTTGCATTTTTATTTGCATATTTTAGCTTTACCACATTTGTCAAATTATGAATAAAAAAAACATTAAATTTTTTTATAAATGAAACAAAAAAAATCAATTAAAGCATTTATTTTTAATTAATAAAAATAACTTAACATTATTAAACAATATTAAAATTAATATTGGCACCCTTGGTAAATCTTAGCAAAGGTGGCTGTGAAAATAAATCTGCACTGTATATCCTTTTGATCTTTCGTTCAAAAAATTCACAAAATTCAAACCTATCATTGAAGTAAAACTGGAAATGGGGAGAAAAACTCGTGAAATAATTTTTTTTCTCCAATACATGTGGGCCACAATTATTGGCGAGTAAAATATCTCTGAAGTATATTCCCATTCATATTACCAATTTTGAGCACTCCAGGGTGATTATGAACATGAAAATATCCAGCCCTGGCTTCCTGTTTCACAGAAATATATAGGAGGGAAAACAAAGCCCAAAATCCCGAAATCATCAACACAATGACAAAAACCAAAGAATATCTTTCTTATATGCTGCAAAAGATAATTGAGCTTCACCAATTAGTGAAGTGGTTTTAAGAAAAGAGCTAGAGCAGTGACAATTACCATTTCTACCATCAGAGAAATAATAAAGAATTTCTAATCAACATACAATGTTCCGAAGCTGCCTGAAGAGGATGTGTGTCTCTATCCTCCTAATACACGACGAGGAGTAGAGTTTGAGTGGCTAAAGACTCTTCAAGGACCACAGCTGGAAAATTGCAGAATATAGTATAGAGTCTCAGGGTCAGAAAACCTTTAAAAAAAATAGACAAACAGCTCCTAAATCAGCACATGTTGTTTGGGAGGGTTTAAGAAAAATTCTCCTCGCTCATCCAAAAACAATTTCCAGCGTGTTCAGTTGTCAGACAGGACTGGAACTACAAATGGGCCTGGCTTCTATGATCAGATGAATCAAAAAAAATTTTTAGCAGCAATCACTCAAGATGGGTTTGGTGAACACAGAGATAAAAAGTACAATGAAATATACTGCTGTATTTTTGATGTTGGGGGCTTATATTTCTGCTGGAGTTCCTGGACATCTTGTTTAGAGACATTGCATCATGAACTCTATCAAATACCAACAGATAAAAATCAATAATTTACTGACTTTGTTAGAAATCTAATAGTGGGTCATGGTTGGGTCTTCCATTGGAACAATAATCCAAAACAAACATCAAAATAAACAAGGATTTGTTACTGAGCACAAAATGAAGCTTTTGCCATGGCTGTCCCAGTCCTCTTACCTGAACCTGAGAGAGGTGAACTAAAGATGAGAACCAACATGGAGCTGGTAATCTAAAGGGTCTGGAGAGATTCTGGATAAAGGAATTATCTCTTTTCTCTTATCAGGTGTTCTCCAAACTCTTTAGGCATTACAGAAGAAAACTCAAAGCTGTTATCTCGGGAAAAGAACAAAGCAATAATTGGGAGCCAATAATTGTGGCCAACATGTATTGTAGAAAAACATTTATTTCACAAGGAGTTTTTCTCATTGAGTGTTTTCTCTTGTTTTACTTCAATGACAGGTTAGAATTTTTGGAAATTTTTATATGAAAGATCAAAAGGATAAACATCGCAGATTTATTTTAACAGCCACCTTTGCTCAGATTTACCAAGGGTGCCAATATTAATGGAGGGCACTGAATATAATATAAAATATATGTACATTGGGTCTTTTCACCTCATAACCTTTGTCAAGGTATGAAAGCTCTTTAATAAGGTTCTTTATAAATAAAATTATTAATGAGAAATAAAATAAATTAATAAATGATTAGGATTAAAGAATAATAATTAAATATATGCAGTATAAGTAGTTGACAAAAAATGCAAGATGGACATTATAAATCTAAACTCTTGCAGTTTCATTTGTTGAAACTGTTAAAATGAATCTCAGTTCTCTGTGACGAGAGTTACACAAAAGTGGCAGGATTCATATTCAGCCTTGCTTCACAAAGACATAAAAGCTGCTCGGAAAGCGGCTCACAAGGCCGGACCACCCACCAAGGCTGAGTGTTCGTCCAGCACATGCCCATTTTTAGCCAGGTAAGTCAGACCCAAAGCATTACGTCAGCCCTTGAAGAGTTTCACCAGTTCCTAAAGCAAGAAGGCCGAGTTATTATGGATAGAGCCACTGGAGACGGTCGATAGGCCAGGAGCTCGAGTGCTATGCCACCCCACTAGCATATTCACAGCATCCCTTTTATCCCTCTTTGAGGGGAGTCTCTCACAAAGGTCACGCTATATGAAGGTGTAAGGATCCAAAAAGCAGTCCTGCTACATAATAATATCTGAAGTACTTTGCTCCGGGACCACCCACAAGGTTATGGGCAGTTTCGCCCCCTCAATGGGAACATTGTTTCCCCTCTTTGGAGAAAATCAGATATTTCGTTTAGCCAGATCAAGGCGGCCTGAAACAATTACTCAAGTGCTATTAGAACTTTCTCACGGGCAATTGAGACAAATGATCAGAAAATCTTAAGGGGCAGCAGTCCCGTTTGGTTTAGAAAGTAGAAAAGCACATGAAGGGTTAATGCAAACGAAGAGGGTGGCACTCATTGCATTCTCGGACTGGCACGCTGGTCTGCCCACATTTAATACAGAGACTAAACAAGTCCTCAACCTAAATACAAGAGTGATGAATCTTCAGTTGAGTTTACACTTGGTTGTCCCATCCCAAACAGCGTTATTCACTTCTTAGTTGAGTTTAAATTGGTAATTATTTGGCATAAGAGACTAGCACAATAAGGTTGTCAATCCTGTTCTTAATATGGTTATGTTTACACATAGTTTGGTTATTTACGGGTGTGACAACCGCATTCTGTAACCGAACTCACACCTGTAAATTTTCCAAACTCACAACTGCATTCTTGGAACAAACGCGCTGTGTGAACGGAACAGGTCTGGAAAACTAGTTGTCTATCCTGTCATTCACTGTGAGAGAGATCAGCTCTGCCACACAAACGCACGCCTATCATGCTTTCATGTGTGTTTTTGGTAACTTACAGTAAAGGAGAAATAAGCTGCATGTCATCTTAAAGTTTTACACTGTAAGCTGCTGTGTGACTTAGACATTTTGAGACTCACACTGGTAAAGAAAATACAGTTGTCAATGCCAAATACAGGATTGACAAACTTATTCTGCTTCTGTGTGAAAGTCTATTGATCCTTAAAAACAAAGGTTCTTTATTGGCGTTGAAGGTTCCATGAAGAACATTTGTATGTATGGAATCTGCATGGTTTTTAGTGCAATAAAGGTCTTAAATTGTTCTTCACATTCAAAAAAAAAAATGGTTCTTTGTGGAACCCAAAGTGGTTCTTCTATAGAAGGAATCATCATCTATATAGCTCTAACCATAATCAAAGACATTTGAGCATGCTAATCAATGTCTTCAGGATCATTAGAAAATCAAAGGTAGCTGAGTTTAATCAGGGTTGGAGCTTAACTCCACAGCAAAGTGGATCTTAGCTCTCTTGAGGATCTCCTTTTCATGGCATTGCTGCTATACACAAAAATGCTTCCAAAGGGGGTGATTTTCACAGAGATGCTGTAGAAGAACCATTTTTGGTTTCCTAAATAACCTTTTTCCCATTGTAAAAAACCTTTGGTGCAATGGAAAGCTTCTACAGATGTTAAAGGTTGCTCGTGGAACCATAGATGCCAATAAAGAAGCTTTATTTTGAAATGTGTAGGTGTACAGCACTCACTGGAGAGCTTCTGGATGCTAGCAGACAGTCAGCGCACTTGAGGGAAAACAGAAGCTGCGATAATTACAGAGGCTGAGGTCGGGTGAGCCCCCACCAGCTGCGGATGTCCGTGCCGCCCGTCAAAATCACTGTCAGTATGCGAGTGTGTTAAAGCTGTCATGGTCTGGCGGATGTAGGTTTAACAAGAGGAAAAGAGCAGATGCAACTGAATCATTTCCACCTTCTCATTTTCACAACCTGCAAAAGTGTGCGAAAGGAAAAGGGGTGAGATATTGCAGGTTGTCTTTGTATTTTCACTTCAGCAAATCTAACAGGAAATGCAACTCGCACATTCTTTGCTTATACACAATCCAAAAAAGAAAAAGGAAAAAAAAATATGAACAGAAGATTCATACATTGGAAATGCATTTCTTTAACTCAAATACCATGTTTGTTATAGAAACTCAACAGGATATTAATTCAAAGCAATTAGATTTGTACAAAAACATAAAATGTATTAAAAAAACCTAACGTTAGCATGAAGGTCCAATCATCAGTGGACCGTAAGCAGGGCGTAAAAGAAACATACAAATGAGAAAAACAAATTAGTCATAAAAAGGTAACTCATTGTCATGAGTGCGTGTCTTTCATTAACACACCTATATACAGCATAACATAGACTGACTAACATAGTGCTAACTCCAAAAACAACAGCATAACAAAACATTAAACATCATTCTCAGCATGTGCTTTAAAGTGTAGGCATTTGAAGCTAGGCTGACTGAATCTCTTGCGGTTAACTAGCTTAGCTAGGAGTAGCACATATTAACATAATTAATGTAACTTTATTTAACCACATATAATGTCAATTATAATCGAAAAGCACTAGAATGAGGAGACTTGTTACCATGCTAACAATTACACTGCAATATACAACATAATATAGGCTAACTAGCAACTAGTTAATGCTAACTCCCAACATGACAACATAGCACGTTAAGCATAACACTCTCAGCATTACCCCAATAACGTTCAGGTATTTGATACTAGGTTAACAGATTCTCTTATAGATGGGAATGCGAGAATGAGAAGACTTATTATCATGCTATCATTTGCTTAGCAATATACAGTATAAATGTAACTAGCATAATGGTAACTTGCAAAACAACATTACACAACATTAAGCCTTGAGTCATCAATATTAACCCAGCAGTTTAATTTTAAACTAGCTCTACTCAACATTTTGAGTTTAGCTAACAATAGCACATATTAGCATGTCAAATATAAGGTTTTTATTTGATTTTTTTGTTTACCACCCCTATGACTTATTAACATGATCAGGGGCCTGTTTCATAAAACAATTTTACCAAGAAAGCCATGCTTATTTCAGTTAGCCTGACTTATAATAACTACTAATATAACATAATGCTAACTTCCAAATCCCCTTCCTGGCTTCCTGGCAATGCTACTGCTAACAAAAGTTATACACACAGTCCCAATTTGTTTATGTAGCTGTTGTTCAACAGTTAAATTGTTTATTAATAATGAATTACATGAGCAAGAAAGAATTTAATATACATAAACAGCAGTGATTTAACTTAGCATATTTAACAGGAGCTCAGCAAGCATGACGCACCAGCACCACAAATGACAAACCAACCACAAAAGCTATTTTAAAGAGCTCAACCATATGAACAGACATAAAAACACCATTCTAGTTAATCTCACAGCGAGATGACGATGGCAAGACAGACCTGAGACAAAGAGCATGCTGCCCACCTCAGCATGACGTACTCTTGCCAGCTTGTTGGATGAAGGTTTGCGTACGAAACGCTGTCATCCCATCATCCAGGCGGGCTGCCAGGATGGTCTCGTGCGCAACAGCATCTTAAGAGATTAGGAAATGCTTCTTAACCCGCTTAACACAAAACTACCTTGGCACAAACACAAACTCACCTGACCAAATGTGACAGCCACTTCCACAACAGATCACAGCAACAAATGCAAGAGAAAGCACAAACTAGAAAGCTTATAGAAAGCACAAAAATGAACAAGATATCTTTAATATCCCAATTTTTTTTTCTTACATAAAAGCCATGTTAAAAGGGGTCTCCCAGATTCGATTGAGTTTATTCAAGATGTGCTGTCTACAACAATGCTACAAAAGCTAGTGAACTAGATAAGTGGAAATATTTATGTATTACACAGACCCAAGCTTTGCCAAGCTGCTAGTCACTTGTGTATGGAAGCCTGTTTCCGTCACTGAAAAAAAAATTAATTGGTCATGACTTTTTTTTCCTCAGAATTGTGTGATATAAAGTCATATTTGCGAGTTGTAAAGTCAGTATTGCGAGTTGTAAAGTCAGAATTGCGTAATGTAAAGTCAGAATTTGAAATGTAAAGTCAGTATTGCGAAATGTAAAGTCAGAATTTGAAATGTAAAGTCAGTATTGCGAAATGTAAAGTCAGAATTGCAAGTTGTAAAGTCTTTATTGCAAAACGTAAAGTAAGAATTGCGATATATAGTCAGAATTGCGATATATAGTCAGAATTGCGAAATGTAAAGTCAGTATTGCAAAATGTAAAGTTAGTATTGTGAATTATAAAGTCAGTATTGCGAGTTGCTAAGTTAGTATCGTGAGTTGTAAAGTCAGTATTGCAAGTTGCAAAGTCAAGAATTACAAGATGTACAGTAAGAATTGCTTACAGAAAGCACAAAAATTAACAAGATATCTTTAATATTCCAATTGTTTCTCTTACATAAAAGCCAGATTAAAAGGAGTCTCCCAGATTCGAGCGAGTTTATTCAAGATGTGCTGTCTACAACAATGCTACAACAGCTAGTGAACTAGTTAAGGGGAAATATTTATGTAACTATCAGAAAGACCAGTTAGAATTGCGAGTTTTATAAATAAGTATAAGTATTTAAATAAGTATGCAATTATAAAGTCAGTATTGTGAGTTGTAAAAACAGAATTGTGAGATATAAAGTCATAATTGCGAGTTGTAAAGTCAGTATTGTAAGTTATTAAGTCAGTATTGTATCCATGTACAAACCACACCTAATTCAACTTAAAAAGATCGGCGGAGTTCACTTCGCAGGCCACTTCTGGTTAAATTATACAATAAAACATGTTTGCAGAATACAAGAACAACCCATAGAAAGCAAGTTGATGCTAATTGCTAAGTCCATAACAAAAACACAAATCACCGCTAACATTTGCTCAATATTAACACAAACATTTAGTATTTCTTTTTCATCTAAATAAATCATAACATGGTGAAAAGCAGGACATTAGCATGTAGCCCCCTTGCTACAGCAACAAAACACTCAGACTAGCGCTGAGAGGGTTTACACCAGATGCAATTACTTCCTAGCTTCTTTCACCAGCTCATCCTCTTTTCTTGTCCTCCTCCTCTCTATCCTCTCAGCCTCCATTCGGTGACAGATGGGTTTGGGACATCCGGCTGAGGGTCGGGACTTAGGGAAGCGGCTAATCTAAAACAAAAACAGCATTTGGCAGGTACCACCCCCCTCAGCTCGAAAAACAAGCTGAGTGATTAGAATAGTTGAGAATGGCCGAGAGCACCTGGAGAGGATTACAGACAAGGAGACTCACACACAAAGTGCTCTGTTCTCTAGGGCACTGCTTTGTCAGCACTTTTTAGGATTAGCAGGGCCTTCCCATAACACACCTGCACCTCAGTGTGGGATGGATGGTGACCATTCGCTTACATAAAGGCTTACAGACAGGAAGAAGACATGACATAAGTGGACTAAGCATGTATTATCCTACTACATGTCATAAAAAATGAGGTAACCGAGACACACGGTCGTTGCATAATGCTGCTTGCCACATCTAATAACATGCAGTAGGTTAAGACAATTGCAGAGCAATTTATGAAAGAAGAGGCTGATTCATTTGAAGGAATGTGACTAATGGTTAGAGAAAGAAAACTAATTATGTAGATTTGTGTTGTGACTAAAAAATTATACAATTTTAAACTACGAATAATAGAGGGAGTTTCACAAAGTTTGTCAAGAAATATTAATGTCATATTTTACCCCAAAACAAAATCAGTTATATTTAAATATAATAAGAATAATAAATAAGTAAATGCATTTTTAAATAAATTTTATTTACTTAAAATTGTTTAAATGAATTATGAAAGTAATGTATTAAATATAATATCTTTATAATTCATGCTACTTTTATAATATACATTGGGAAATATAACAGTATTAAATTATCTTTGAATTAACATTAATTGATTAAAATAATGTATTAAAATTACATTTCACACAAAGAAATTTTAAATGTTAAATATTCAATTTTAAATAATTTGAATATACTTAGTTTCAAAGCGATACTGTCATATTACACCCCAAAACAAAACGGTTTTTAAATAATAATAATATTAATAAATTAGTTTATTTTAAATATTTAAAATGTATTTATTTATAGATAAATTATATATATTTATTTAAATTATATAATGAAAGTTACAAATATCTTTATCATATACATTACATTTATAAGATACATTACAAATATGCCAATGAAATTAATATTAAAATAGTATTAAAATTATATTTAACAAAAAAATTGCTTATAATAAAAAAAAATAAGCTTATTTTTGAGGATTTTTTTTTTATATTACATTATTTTGAGTATATATGATTAATGAGTTTACACATTAACAAACATGCTAACACATACATATTTGTCTGTTACGGCATTAAAACAATATTTAGACTTGCAGGCAACACATTCTTAAAGTCCTAAAAATATTCTTTAGTTATTCAAAATATAAGTCTTATTTTTTTTCTATTTTGAAGTGAAACATGACCACTCATTCAGGAGGATTACCTACAGAAATATTTTAATAAAACCCCCATAATGGGTGTTGATGTTTGCAGCAGACTGCTCTTCAAAGCACGAAAGGCTCAGGGAGCTCAGAGCAGAAGCCTAACTTGACCTAACTTTCTCAAGCTAAAGTGAAACACTGTCACGCAGCCAATCCAATCAGACCAGATGGAAGGCTGAGGACAATGAGTCTCACCAGCACATACACTCCTCCAGGATGAATTGACAAACAACAACGTTTCATTCAGATCCACTCCACCCGGCTAGACTCAAACCCAAAAACAAGAGCGGGTGTAGAGAAGATTACACAGACGTCTCCACCTGCCAGCTCTCTGTCAGGAGGCATCAAGGGAATAGGCTGAAAGTCTTGCTTAAGGAAAAGCCATCAGGATTGAGATATGGAGATGGAGTCTGGATGCTCAAGTGGCACATGACTGAACAGGCACATGGACCCAAGAACAGAAAAGACGGCTGTGATGCAGTCCTGCACACAAGAACACACACACACACACATACACGTAATGGCACAAACTTGGGGTGTCTCTGTAGCCACACTTGTTCAGTTTAATAATTTGAAATAAAATTAAATTGCGGCTTTATAAATAATAAAATCAAGTTGACTGAGGCTATAGTTGTCACACTTTTTACTCTAGTGAACTGCTTATTAATGCATATGGAGTTCTTAATGGGGCTAACAGCTAATATCCTTGTTTTATTGTTGTTATTTTATTTTTTTTGATCTCATTAGAATTAGTAAGTATTAATTGACAAGGTTTAGATTACCAAAATGTTGAATATCAATCAATCAATTACTTTTAGCGATACGTTTAACAATACAGATTGTAGCAAAGCACTGAACATTATCAAATAAGAGAACAGAATGATGGTAATGTATAATGACAAGATTAAACTATTTATTCACAAAATGCAGAGGCGGTCTCTGTAGTGAAGACGGCAATAATCACTAGAAATTAGGTGCCCCCCCAACTAAGCAAGCCAGAGGTGACAGCGACGAGGAACCACAACTCCTTCTGTGAGAGAATGGAGAAAAAAAAAACCTTGGGAGAAACCAGGCTTAGTTGGGGCCAGTTCTCCCCTGGCCGGACGCCCGGCACCTAATTTCCAGTTCAATATTAAGCACACGTCAGATTGTGCGAAGTCTGTATAGTGCGTGTTTGTTTCTATGCATTTAATTCCAGTGATCAGTCCACAGGGCTCATCTAGGTGTTCTGGTCTCCAATGAAGATCATCTCTTTGTGCTAAAATACCATCAGATCTGGATACAGACTGAGAAACAGAATAAGAAAGAGAAAGACTAATATTAGCGTAGATGCCATTCTTTTTACGATGTAACGAGTACATTGTGTGTTAAGGGGAATGTTCCCGGCTGATCTAATAAATGCAGCCTAACAATCCTGTAACAGATTTCATTAATAAATGTGTATTAAGTGTAAGCCAGAGTAAAGACATGTGTCTTTAATCTAGATTTAAACTATCAGCGTGTGCATGCCTCCCGAACAGTATTAGGTAAACTGTTTCAGAGTTTGGGTGCTTAATAGGAAAAATATCTGCCACCCGCAGATATTTTTTTATAGGTCAAATGGCCAGAGTTTTGAAAACGCAGCGGACGTGAGGACCTATAATGTTATAAGAGCTTGCACAAGTACTGAGGAACTAAGCTATTCAGGGCTTTATAAGTAATTAACAAGATTTTAAAATCTATACAATGTTTGATAGGGAGCCAGTGCAGTGTTGACAGAACCAGGCAAATATGGTCACACTTCCTGGTTCTAGTAAGGACTCTGTTGCATTTTGAACCAGCTGTAGTCTATTTATCAAGCATGCAGAGCAACCATCCAATAAAGCATTACAATAGTCTCGCCTCGAAGTCATAAACGAATGAACATTTCTGCATTTGAGGTTCAGAGCAATGGTCACAATTAAGATATGTTCTTGAGATGGAAAGACAGTTTTACAGATGCTAGAAATATGGCTTTCAAATGAAAGATTGCCATCAAACAGCACACCTAGGTTCCTAACTAATGAAGGAGAATTGACAGAGCAGCCATCAAGTATTAGACAGCGTTCTAGATTCTTAGATTATTTGTGGTTTTTAGGTCGATAATTAACACCTCTGTTTTGTCAGAATTTAACAGCAAGAAGTTACTTTTTTATCCAATATTTTATATCAGCTATGGATTCCATTTCTCAATTTGATGCGTTTCACCTGACTGAGAAGAAATATAGAGCTGAGCATCATCAGCATAACAGTGAAACCTAACACCATGTCTCCTGATAATATCTACCAAGGGTAACATGTGAAGCGTAAGCGGCCCTTGCACCGAGCCTTGAGGTACTTCATATTGCACTTGAGATTGATATGATACGTCCTCATTCACTGCTACAAACAGACAATACAAACAATAGTACTATATGTATTGACAGTATCTACAATGTAGAAGCACTTGCATATGTAGTTTTAGAAAATTTAAATGAATATTATAAATATATAGGCAGATAATAGGTTTATTTTAATTACAATAAGCTAATATATATTTTTAAAGCCATATCTCTCAAATGGTAACCAAACTAATGTTAAAAAATAATTAATTATTAATAATATACTTAATATATTCAGAATTTAGGCAATCAATTATAATGATATATTTCAAATTTAGGCCAAAATTAAGTTTTCCATAAATAGTACAGTACAGCACAGTATAGCACATTAAAGTACAAAAAGTTGCATATTAATAAATAATAAAATCAGCTTATTATTTTCATAAATATAATATTCTATGAACCTAAAAGTAGTAACATGCTTAGGTTTTAAATGCTGTCAATATGTTAATAAAGTACATTTTAGCATATATGCTGATGAATACTAATGAGATCGCATGGCCTACAATAAAAAAACCCCGCTATATTTTTCCGACAGGAAATATTATTCCTCTTTTCGTTTCTACAGTACAAAGAAAATACACTTTGACAAGGTCAGATTTCTCAAACAGGTTGTGGGAAGACGCCTGGCAGAACCTCTTTCCAGTTAAAGGACCGGCCCCATATGTGGAAGGTGGGAAGTTCTGTACATTCTTATCAGCAGCAGGGACAGCCTGTTCCCACATTTCCTCCTCCAGCTGAATGGACACGAGAAAGAAAAAACAGATATCTATGAAAACCGGAAGCTCATGAGACTTTACAGGAAAAGGGGCCTTTTCTAGACTTTATGAAATGTTTGACTCCTTTTTTTTATTAGAAACAACATTTGGAAAATCACAACAAATAGTATAAAAACTCACCAACACCAATGATTTCCCCCACAAAAGGCATTTTCGGGTGAATAAAAAGACCTATTGAGACAAAATGCTAAAAGACGGACATAACAATTTGTAAAACATCTTTACTAACCACTTCAATGTAAAGCACAACCATAACAAAACATTTTTGGTGTGAAATAAAAACACTCTTCTCTTTTCATGTTCTTCTGAGATTTTGTTAAGCGCAGCTGTTGTAATCAACACACCTCTGTATCCTTTGAACTTGACATCTTTCTTCAGAAAACCCATCAGGTTCCTTCTGTTATTTAATCAAAGAAAACTTAAACACACTTGGGGTCAAAGGATTTGCCACAGGCCGTGCAAATGTGCGACATCAAAAAGCGTTGGGCTTAAAAAAACAGTTTGAGAAAAGAGCACAGGGGGGTTTCAGTAAGCAGGAAAGACCTTTAAAAACAAAGGAAAAAAGTAGCTGGGTGGGGGGTTATTAGGCCATCACACCTTTAAAATACCTCTTTTTAAGGAGATTTTGACACTTTAACAGTGCGTTAACCCAAACCATTGTTTTTGATTCATCATTTTGTCCTAATTTCCATTGCAAATTTTCAGACTCAACTCTTTTGCAAACGCCTACAAGATTCCATCAGCTGTGATAAAAATAGTGCAAATACTCAGTCATTCATAACAGTGAGCGCTATGAATGTGTCAATTTTTACCATGCATAATATTTCTCAGAAGGCTTTTATGTACTCAAAGATAATAATGATTAGTTATAGTTATAAGATCAAATTAAGGTACAACACGGCATTATTAATGTAGTATTATTACGTATGGGTGGATAGACTTAAAGTCATTTTAAAGGACAATAACCATTTCAAATCTCAAAATCCCATGAGGCTGGAACTAGTTTAAGTTCCAGACAAAAATAATCACGAAAGGGGCGAAGCCATCTGTCTTTGGAAAACACACCCCTCCAAAAACAAAAAAAAAACAACAAAAAAAAAACAGGTGTGAGGGTGCTTTAAAACACAGATGTGAATTGCAAAAAGAGTTTTAAAGGCTGTGACGCAGGCCACAAATTTCATGTTATGTGCATTAGAGATTTATAACAAGTAAAATAAGTAAATCTCATTCAACCTTAAAAACCAAAATGCTTTGAAACCTTTGGAAAGCAGCTTGGCCAATCGGATTCGAAACCAGAATTATCTGCAGTTTCAATGTTTTCTTTAAGATTTTTTTCGGTTCCAGTGTTGCTCGAACCGGGGTTTCTCTCCCAGTTCGGAAACTTCCACTTTACTAAGGTCTATGAACCACAACAGGTGTATACCTATCTTTAAACTTTCCGCTCCTATCTATATTTGTTAAAAAGGAAAACCTCTCAACAGACGTTCCCCTAAATGAAAGAAGTGGAGCAAGCTTCTTTCGTGCAGGTGGCATTACAGAAACAATACGAGCGAGCTCTTTTCCATTACTCCATCTTTATCTTCTTTTTTTCTTGAACAGAAAGTCAGAGGGAATTTCCTCAAAGTGCTTTGATTCAATGCCAACCAGGACTAGCTAACAGGAGGAAGAACTAGTCCTCTGATGTCTGTGGGGAGCTAAAGATAATGTTTACCTTCCCTTGCCTCGTAAGCAAGCAACATCTTTACCATATGTGGGTCTTGCAGGAACCTGCATGTGCACAAATCCATAAACACAGGCACATGCACAAGCAGGCAGCCTCACACAACTGCTTTTACACAGGCACACATGAATACATTTCTATTATCTTCTCTTTGTTCTTCATTCACGAGTTGGTTGCTCTAGCCCTTTTTTGGGCTTGTGTTGTGCAGAGAGGTCACAGGCACACCTGCTGTCGGTATGAGACTCTGTGCTACACAGGAAGTGGTTAGAGAAGTTTGGTTGTAATTTGCAGCAACAACAATAACAGTCACATGCTGGAATTTTTGTTTTTGCATGTTTGCATGGCAAATTCTTTATGTATGAAACATATCGTGAAAATGAAAAAGCATATATGTAATCAACCAGCATATGTGTAATCGCCACTGAGCACTGTCAGAAAGAGTTTAGCAGAGCTGCCACACGCAGAAAGATGTGGTACACAAAAAAACAAATGAGAACCGCTGGGCCCTTCTGTCAATTGGCTCACTGTTTCCGTGACCTCCACCCAGAGGAAAGCCACAAGGCTGCGGCTGCGGCTGCTATAGGAAGAGTAAACAAGGCTGCAAGTGTGTCTAAGGACACTTACTCTGCCTTACATGCACAAACCATTCATGCTGCCTGGGACTTAATCACACCAGAGACTATCATTGATTCATAGAGGTCTATATTTACATAATACATGTGATGCAGCTGACACAGCCCAACACTGTAAAAATCGGTGCATGTTTGTCTGTTCTATCAGTCTCTTTCCTGATATGTCTAGCTTGCTGCTGTTAAAACATGAACGGGATGTTGTCTTAGCTACAGCTGTCCTCTTACCATGACTTTTTTTTTTGTGGGTGAGATTGCTGTATGATCCCTCAAATCCCCTTTCAGCCCCACCCTCATCCTGCTTTGTGTCTTTTCATCTTGTGTCCTTTTTTTTTTTTGCATTGTTAAGTCCAATGTTCTCATTCGGAATGACACAGCTGGATGTCTTTAAGCTAAAAATGAAAAAAGAAAAGAGATTTGTCGTGTCCCCCCCTGCAGGCCAGAGGAAGTTACCACTGAAGTGAGGACCACCGGGTTGGATATCCCTCACACAGATGGCCCCTCGGCTTCCTCGTCTGATCCGTCCACTTGCTGCGCCTGATGCAGAAGCAGGACCTGGTTGTCCAAGCATGTCCTCAGTTTGTCTTCGGTCAGAGTAAGACGCTCCTCGAGGACGGCAACGGTCTGAGAGAAGAGAGAAAACTGTTAAAGTTGTGGTCACATTTCATGGCCAAAAAAGTCCATATTTATAGCAAAGCACAGTTCACACAGAAATCACTTTCAATAAAGTCAGTTGTGAAACCTGCATGAAAACCTTTCGCCCTTATCCTGAAATGACTGGATTTGAGTAGAAAAACAAACTACATCTGATTTGCTTTGTAGGTCTAAAAAAAACAAAACAAACAAGACTAAGATGACCTAAAAGTGGTTCACCTGGGTTAGGATGTCCAACTGCTGCACAATGTTCTCCAGAGTGCTAGTAAGGCTTGACGGGATACCCGAGTGTTCCTCTCTAGATGCTGTCATGCCGCCAGCAAACCTTTCTTCTTGGTCTTCATCCTCCTCTTCTCTGTGTCGTGTATGTGTTCGACCTAGACCTGAGATGGCCTGACCTTTGCCGCTTCTTGCACTGTCATGGCTTCTCAAATCCTGAGGAAAGGAGAATAACAAAATAAAAAAATGGTTATGATTTACTTATGATGGTCCAAATCTGTATTATATTTTTCTTCTGTGGAACACAAAAACAGATGCTTACAGAATTTCCCAGGGGCTTTTTTTAAAAATAATTATTAAACACCTAAAAACAGGTATGATTTTTTATATGATCCTTGCTCAAAGTTATTTATGGCTTCACAAAACTTTTAAGGACTGCTTTAGCAAACATTTTGTGTGTTTTGGAACTAAAAAACATTGATCTCTATTTGCTTTCATTGTATTTAGTAAAGCACAAAATAATTTGTTTACAGAAACACCAAAGTGTATAACTAATTTTAATGTAATAACTTTTCTTTTTTTATGTATTATACGGATGAAAGATCATATGGGTTATCATAAGCTTATCATGATCATAAGGTCATTAAATGGTTTTGTTTTTCAGGTTCACTGTGGTATACAGATCAACAGGAAATGTAAAAACCACATCAACATCATTTTTTTGCTAATAAGATTTGATAGAAACATGGAATCAGTACATGGGCCTCTGACCCGATCATGCATACAACCAAAATCCTGACCAGCTCCAGAACAGAGAGACAAAATGATGAGGAGGAGGGGAGGGTCATACATTCCTGCCCTAATGCAGGAAGAAAATCGATTGCAGCCCCTTGCTTAGTGTGCAGCGTCCTGACTTCAAAGCACAGGCCTGAGAGACAGCATCACAGCCTAGAAAGGGAGGGGAGGAGGTGAACAAAGCTGTCAGTGTGTGGAAGGGTCCGTTCTGGGGTCCTCCGGCACCCACCAGCCACATCTGGGCAACATCTGCTAGCCTGATTTACACGCTTCACGCTCAAACCTCGCTCACGCTATGCTCCAAACCTTGTATCATCTTCTGTGTATTCTGTAACCTTTTGGAAAACAGCACTTGGAAAATATAATCTAGTAGCAGTGACATGTTATGTTTGTGAAAGTAACTGGAAAGTGAGGGTCTGTGTGTTTTTATCATGTTAAGATTCAAACCAGGAAATCCACATCTTTGGAATTAGCTATGAATGGGAATCATAAAATTTCTGGCTCAGACTCAGACTAAAGTTGTGATAAAACGGAAGAAGTGACAAATCTTTTGTTCTGTATACTGATGTTCATCTGAGTGCACTGGATTAAAAAGAAACTGTAGGGTCGGATTTGGTTCCCACCAGTTGCTGGTTTTGTTTTGGTGCCACCAAAATAAAGGTGCCACCAGTATTATTTTAAATTATGAGGTCATTTATTATAAAATGCCAATACGGTGACGCGAAAAAAGTATTCTCGTTGCTTCATAATGTTATGGAACCACTAATGGAAGATGGAGTATTCTGATGATGTCTTTCATAATATTCTGGACCTTGACAGTGTTCATTACTTGGCAGACAATGGGACAGTCACAAGCCTCCCGGTGTTCATTCTAAATATCTTATATTGCATTTTGATTTGGGTTCAGAATGACATGAGGGGTAGTGATTAATAACCAAATTTTAGGATGGAGTAACTTTAACCACAAACTGTCCAATGAATAACCACTCAGCTGTGTTTCCATTGAAAATACACCAAAAGAAAATGTGTCATGTTTTGCACAAATTCCAATATGTATAAAAAAAACACATGAGGTGGATCTCTAATGTTTTTAGGCAATTCGAATGCTGCATGTTTTTGACTTTTTCAAAAGAATCAAGTAGTAGTATAGTATGGACACAGACCATATTGGTTTACTGCATAAAAAGATCACTTATATAATTTTTTTAGGGCTTTGTTTTGTCATATCGAAGCACACATAAAACTGCCTTACCAAAGCAGAAAGGTCAGATTTGGCCAAGTGTTTCTTACTCAATGAGCTCTGGTTGGGCAAGAAACTAGTCTGTGTTGCAGGGTGAATGAGTGACCTCTTCCTGATTGCTTCACCAGTTGCCATGACAACAGCGTACCTGTGGTTACTCGCAAAGAGTTCTGCAAAGAACACTCGTTCTGTTCCCTTGGTGGCAGTGCAAGCAATATGTGAATTAACAATTGTCGTGTTCAGTCAAAAACAGTGTTCAAGTCTGAAGTTTGAAGTGGGCACAGGTGGGTCATTGGATTTCGTACATATTCATTCAGCTCTGAGGCCAAAACCAAGGGTCTTTATGCCAGCGCAGATATAATTTATGTCAACAGGCTTGCTGGCCGCTAAGCAGGTACTTCACTGAGCCATTGGGAATATTTATGAGCTCCCTCAACAACACCGAATCCCCCCAACAACCCTTTGAAATATCACTCTGTTCTTCATTGAACACCTGGGAAATGGAGCATAATGACTGGATACTTGACAAGATCAGAGCATTCACTGAAGTCGTGTCTGGTCGGATACTCATTAAGAAATGGGAAGACACCTTCTCAATGGTCTCCTAACAACAATATTGGCTCCTCATTAGCGCTAATATTAGAATGACGTGTCCATGCTGGTAGGAGAAATGTCAAATCGTCTTTCGTTTTATCTAACTCAAGTTTGTCCTCAAGGATAGGCACTGAAAGTCCAAAAATGGTTAGTTATTATTTTTAAAAAAACGCTTCCTCTCACTGCCACTACAACACTGACTGATCTAGTGTTGTAGCAGAAGATTTTCCTTGTCACAGGATGCCATGAAATATCATTGAAGTGAGCCGTCTTGTACAAGGAACGGTTTATTGATATGAAAGGAAGCACTGGTTCTTTGACCTGCTAGCCTTTTCATACCCCTTAGTAATTTTCAGTACTCCTACACTATCTCTCTTTCCTTTAACAGTCTTTCTGTGGATCAGAGGCTGGATTCTGCCGTGTTAAGTATCTGCTAAAGGCTGACTAATGGGGTTTAAGCTAGTATCTGGCTCCAGTCACTGGATGGATTAAGTTTCATATTAGCGTGCACATGTCCTATGCTTCCTGCACTATTAACAGGGTTGATAGTATTAAAGTTGGGAAGGAAATGAGAGCTATACCCACTTATGTCACAATTTCACAGTTTGAGAGATAATCTGTGAATCCGAAACCGAACCTGAAATGCGCCTCAGACTATACATTATTGTATATTTAATTTTTTTTTTAATGTTTTATTTGAAATTTGTTTTTTTGTAGTTTTTTTTTTTTGTAAAAAAAAGTAACCTTAAACAAAAACGCGCTTCGTGCTCAATACAAATAAGTTACAATTAATAAAAATAAAATTATTTAACAATTATATATCAAAATATAAATACACACACAGAAAGTAAAAAATGCACACTGTAAACTATTAGGATATTACAGATAATATTATTTGTGATAATAGATAATATTCTATGCATGTATAAAATATATATAATAAATATAAATAAATATAAAACATAATAAATATACACAGTCGATATGCACATTATGTAAACAAATTTTGAATGTTATTAAACGTGATTAAGCTTATGATTAATCATTTGACAGCACTTATCAGGCTATATATA